>JAAEAF010011082.1:0-15688 GCA_011037195.1 Triatoma infestans
TAAGATTTTAATCACGTCCGCCAACCAAAGTTGATTTTTTTTTTTAGTTTTATCGAAGATGGCTCCATTTGAAGTTCACGTAATTATTAACATAAATAGGCTTTTTCACATTATTTAATTTTTATCGGAGTTTTGAATAATTTTTTCAAGAAGTTCCAAGTTGTTTGAAGATTATAGGAAATATGCAATATAATGCTTTCTTCTACAGTATCATTTTAGGATAATCAGGATACGGCTGTACCTCCTATGAACCATTAAATGCTTTGCTAGGATTCCAACTTTGGAGAATATCTGTATCGAATAACTGAATTAAACTTTTCCGAAATAGCTTTCTTTGTTTTGCCGGAATTTTCATTAAAAACAGCTTGTTCAACGGAATGATCATCAAAATTTGGAACCTATTTCATGGAACATTTCCAGATCCAATAAGTAATATGTATAACATCTATATTTATATAATGTTAAGAAAATATAAACCTGTAGTTTAAACATTCAAATTTTGAAGATAAATTTTGTCAATTGTGATTATAATAATTACTGTGATAATAATAATTATTATAATTATAATTAAAGTGAATATCACTTTTTATAATTTATAGCATAGTTTTATCATTTTAATTGAAGTTAATTTTTTTATAAGAATTAGTTTATTGTGAAACTTACCTTAAATGCAAGCCATTCTTCCGGGAAATAATCATGTAATGCTGTATGACTTATAGCAAAAAATGCAAGAAAACAAATTGCTACCTTCATAATTTCTGTTAAAAAAAAAAAATAAAAAAAAAACAGTTGAAAATTAATTACATTTTAATATTTTTTAAAAATTATTTAAACGATGTTTAGAAGATTTTGAGCAAGAAGTATATTTAGTTGCAGACTTATATTCAAGCAAATTAGAACATAAGAATAAAAGAAATTGTATTACTAATGAAGATATTTAACCAACAAAACAAAAAATAACTTCTTATATAACAAATATCAACAAAATTTGACGAACTTTTAGATTTTTTAGTTACGAGATATTGTTATATTCGTGGTAAATTTTTCGATATTGTATTTATACTGAAATTAAATGATATCTCTAAGATGTAAACAGAGACTTTTAAATTTGTAAAAAAAAAAAAAAATATATAAAGTATAAATTGACATATTGGGATTAATCAAATTATCTATTTTTGTAAGAATAATTTCATTCGCTATTAATTAAAAATTAATATTTTAAAAATGTTAATTACTTTTAATTAGCTATGATTTTTTGTTTTGTTTTTATGTATAATAAAATTCAATTAACTGGTAGAAGAAAAAGAAAATGAAAGTCTTTATTTCAAAAATTAAATTCATTATAAGCAAATTTACAAACTATTTTATGAAAATAAAAATCCAAATTAATACAAAATTAAAAGCTATATCTGTATAATAAAATGAATAATAAAGACATTAAATATGGTCAATGACCGTCAGTGGTGTCTGTTTTGTAACTATTTAATCCCAAATTATAGGAAATTATAAGTCTGACTATTATTATTAAATGAAGAAAAAAATATCTTACCTTATTGATGAACGGCACGGTAAGAAGAAATGTAATGACTTGATTTTAGAAATCATTGCAGGATATATTTATATGAAATCGCTTAATACTCTCTAATAAGATATATCTGATATCCTATCGTTGTTATTTTGTTTATTTAATTTTTTAATTATTTTTTTTTTTTTAATTTTTAATTATACTAATACATATTAGTATTATAATACAAGTGATTGAATAAAATTAAACAAAAAAAAAAAAAAATTGATAACGATCAATCACAATGGACATTGTAATATTATTATTGTTTGTAAAGCTCGCTATTATTCTAAGTTAGCAGTTAGTTAGAAAATTGTAGTCTATTTCCTATTAGTTATTGGACTTGGAACAATAAATTAGATCTTGGGGTTTAATTTTTATGGAATTTTAATATTTTTTTTTAATTATTAACAATTTTATTTTGTTAATAATGTCACAAAATTACCATTATTATGACAATAGTAAATATTCTAAACAAAAAATAATAATAATAATCGGATAATCATTGATATCTTTGCCTCTTGCTTAATCAAAACTTGTTTAGCTATTTTATTAAAATATAAATGCTTGAGTCTACCAAAATTTAGCCTTCCTGCTCTAAAGTCGTTTGAAAGGACTTCAACGATTGCTTTCGGCGAGGACGGTCACTCGCTTCTACCAAGCTACGGATAAAGGTTTCTCACTAAAGATGCTGGATTTCCTAGTGTTTTGGCCAAAAGATAAAAATTTAAAGCTTTCTAAGCTATCGTCAGGCAAAACACATAGAAATCAAAACTTTTCATTCCTCACACTTTTACATTCAGCGCCGTAATAGAATACGGACAGAACTAATTTTAGAACGTATTTTTGCTAGACAGAGAGAGACAAAGTCTCAAAGTGAACATTATTTATTAGCGAACAAATAAGAAACTGTAATCAACGAACTTTACACTTTAGAATATTCACCAATGCTTAAGCTTATCTTAATTTAATGTTGGGTTTCTATTATTATCAATTTTAGTATAAGTATAAAGTAGTTCAATAAAGCAATAATAATTTTAAATATTTGATTTAAACTGAAAACGATTTCTATTAGAAATATATATTAAAGTTTTATTAAACCAATCTGTAAATTATTTTAGCATGGAAGGCTTAAAGCAGTATTTCGTTCTATAAAAAATAATTTGACAGTTCACTAAATGCGGACACTTTGTTCTAATTATTGTGTTGGTTGGTTCCGCAGAGCTGGAAAGCATCAGAGACATTTTCCGTGGAAGCCTGCTTCATTTTGTGGTCATCGACCGGTTTCGGGCGTTCGCCCATCTTCAGAATGCGTTTTTTAGACAGTGTGACAACACAGACTTGCACGGAGCAAACTCAGCTTTCACACTTTAAAATACCATGCCCTGACACCATTCACGCCACAGCATAAGAGAACTCTGAGAGAACCAGTCTTTTGCCACCAGCAGCATCAGGAACAAAACGAAAGTTGTCCTGACTTTACTTACAAAGAAGCCCAACGAGATTTCCATTTCTCCAGCAAATCCTCATCTATTTTTATTCTCTCCTATTGGAATATCCACGGCTCACATTCAAAGTAAGCATATTAGTAGAAAACTGGAATGAAAGGCAAACAATAAATGGCATGAAATTTCTTCATACAGTTCAAGATTGCAAGAGTTTGAAAGCTGAGTTTGCTCTGTGCAAGTCTGTGTTGTCACATTGTCTAAGAAACGCATCCTGAAAATGGGCGAACGCCCGAAACCGGTCGATGACCACAAAATGAAGCAGGCTACCACGGAAAATGTCTCTGACACTTTGTTCTAATATTGAAGAATTAGTACACCCAAATTATCAAAAATTGATTCAATCAAATTTTGAATCAAAATTTAGAGGAAAGAAATTGTTCTAATAAAAATTTTATTGTATTCAGTAAAACATGATTTGAAATAAATTACGATTCATACTACAATTACATCAACAAAGAGCCTTCTTCATAAGCCTTTGTCCTCAAAAGCACGAAGTTCAGTACTCTACTTCAAAAATGTAAATTTATAATAATTTTTAATTATATTTATGCCCGCAAGGGGCATGCAGTTACGGGGGGGGGGGGGGGGGTACCACAGCTCAGTACTTCACCAGAACAGTACACAATACACAAACTACATACACTCTACACTTTACAGACAAGGACAAACACAATGCACAAACTAGGGTCTCCGTCCCAGTTATCTAGCATGAATGTATGAATGTATTTGCTCAGTGGTAGCGCGCTGGAGTAGCAACGCGGAGGTCCCGGGATCGAATCCAGCATGCTGCCCTTAGATTTTCCCTTTCTAGGAGTCTCTACAACTCACTGTCCGTTGATGGGCAGTATTGTTTATAGCTTGAGAACATTGCTCAGAGGCCGGTAGTGCACGGAGAAGGATCTGGGGACACGATAAATATTTCAGGTCACAGTGCAATAATCGCCTATAACAAAAAAAGAAATATTTAAAACTAGCGACGCTGGAAAACTGTGACAACAACCATAACTTGCTCTTAAACATAAACGGATCTTGAACTGTATGAAGAAATTTCATGCCATTTATTGTTTGCCTTTCATTCCAGTTTTCTACTAATATGCTTACTTTGAATTTGAGCCGTGGATATTCCAATAGGAGAGAATAAAAATAGATGAGGATTTGCTAGAGAAATGGAAATCTCGTTGGGCTTCTTTGTAAGTAAAGGCAGGACAACTTTCGTTTTGTTCCTGATGCTGCTGGTGGCAAAAGACTGGTTCTTTCAGAGTTCTCTTACGCTGTGCCGAGAATGGTGGGTATGTTAAATGGAAAATGGTATGGTATGGGGCTAATGAATGATTGTCACTGTGGAGGTCATGAGTCCGCTGAACATTTAATCTTTGACTGCCATTTATATGAAGTCTTATGATTATGAGTGTATATAAAACTTTCAAGAGGCATATTCAGAGATGATGTCCACATTAGAAGAGGATAACACTTTAATTTTTGAACAATTTTTTTCTGTTAATGAATTTGATGAGGAATTATTATAAATAAAAAAAATAATATTTACATAATCTAATTTTATTTGACATTTTCCTTATCCTGGTGCAAATCCTAAAATACTATTATTATACATTGCATTAAAATCATATTGTTTTACATCAAATGGAATTTTATTATGCGCATAAATTGCATTATGGATACAATCTTGATGATAATCAGTCATTAAAACTTGAAAGATTGGATTTCAAGTGGTCCTAAACAGTGAAAATCTTGAACTGTTGTTGGAAAAATCAGTATGTGAAGCTTACAGTAAATTTGCGTCCACGGCATTATCTAGAAGAATCAATAATGGTTGGGTATATAGTAGGCGGAGTGAATGTGAGTTGATTATATTTATTAATGGTCATGGGTATGGTATGAATGTGGTAAGGTTAGGCTTCAGGATTAGTATATTCTGATATTTGGTTAGTTTAATTCAGGTTTCCCTGGAATGTCGAGTACAGCGGAACAGGTTTGTTATGTAAATAGTTTAGGAAATGTAAATAATGTATACAGTGACTAGAGTTACATGCTCCACCCACTTTTTTTTAAACGGCGGGAAATTTCGAAAAAATAGAAAACACGTATTTAATCATTTTTAGTCTAGTTTATTATTTTCAGTGATTGGCCCATTTTTTAAACCCCAATATCCCGAGATACAGCATCCAACTTTTTTTTTTCAAATGGAATATTATATTTTGTTTTGCATATTTTTATAGTTCTTGAGCTCCTAAAAAAAAAAAAAAAAAATTTTTTTAAATCGGGTAGGTTTTTCAAAAGTTATGGTCAAAATCATTACAACATTATTTTTTGTTAAATAACTTATAAATTATTGCAATTTAAAATTATACATACAAAAGGGCACGCCGACTTAAGTAATTAGAAATTATTACCTAATAAAATTTAAGCTCGGCATGTCTTTTTATGAATTAATTTTGATCAACCTTACGGAAACAATAATAAATACGTATTTATTTCAAATATTAGCACAAATAATACATGTTTATTTTTTGTCTAATACCTAGACATAGAGAGTAAACATGCAATTTGTACTTTTTACTGATAATTGAATTTATTTTATCTTAATAAAATTGAAATCATTTTTAATGCTAACTGTGCCCTTAAATGTTCTAGTTGTTCTGTGTTTTTTTTTTTTTGTTTTGTCGGCTCCTTTTCTTAATTTTTCCGTTTTTGTTTTGTTTTTCGTATTTTATTACAAGAATGCCCAGAACTGTTTTTTCTACGGTAGAAAGAGTGAATATTTTTAACACTTTCATATCGTGTGGCAGAGAAGCTCGTGAAGCAGATCGGCAAATGCAGAACAATATCGAATGCGCAGCATCCGAGTCGATTCACAATTGTGCGAATTGTTAGACAATTTCAACATACTGGTTCGTACAATGTAGCCGTCGAAGAGCGACGAGGAGAGGTTTAAGGCCTTATGATCTGGAATTGGATGTTTTACTTCATGTTCGGGAGCATCCACAATCATCCATCCGTCAAATCAGCAGAGTGCTTAATATAGCTCGAGAAATCGTAAGGTTAATTTTAAAAACAGACAGGATCCGAAATTTTAGAGCGACCTTAGTTCAGGGATTACGCGCTGTAGATCTGGAACGTCGATTAAATTTTCTGGCAAATATATCTCTTTCACTCGATGATCAACCAGAACTGTTGAACAATATTTTATGGACTGATGAATCAAAGTTTACCAACAATGGCCTTCTTAATCGGTGGAACTTAAGAATATGGACAGAAGAAAATCCACAAGTTACCTTCGCCACACGCCATCAGGTTGTTTTTTCTACAAACGTTTGGTGTGGAGTTTTAGGAAACCAACTAATCGGCCCATACTTCTACAGAGAGGACTTAACTGGTGAAACGTATCTAACTTTTTTAAGAGACATTTTGCCAGTTCTGCTTGAAGATGTTTCTCTACAACGTCGGCTAGATATGTATTTTCAACAAGATGGTTGCCCGGCACATATCGCGAGAGTTGTTCGACGTTACCTGGACAGAAATTTCCATGAAAAGTGGTTAGGGACTCATGGTCCGATCCAGTGGCCACCTCGATCTCCGGACTTAATCCCAACGGACTATTTTTTGGGGGGATATCTAAAAAATAAAGTATACAGTAATCTTAATCCCGTGGCTTCAGTCGGAGATCTCTGGAACGTCGAATAACTCTAGCCTGCCCAGATCTTGACTTTGCTACCATAAGTGCTGCTACGAACAGAGCGTGGGAGTCCAGAGCTTTGGCTTGTCTCCGTAGATTGTGCCTACTTTGAACAGCTTCTTTGAAAAAAAATAAGGTAATTTCGACATTTAACTGAAATTTGTTTTTCATATTTTAAATTACCATAACTTTTTAAAAAGCTAACCGATTTAAATTTTTTTTTTTTTTAGGAGCGCAAGTACTATAAAAATATGCAAGAAAAAAATATAATGTTCCATTTGAAAAAAAAAATTTGATGCAGTATCTCGGGATATTGGAAATATTGAAAATAAGCTAGACTAAAAATGATTAAATACGTGTTTTCTATTTTTTTCGAAATCTCCCGCCGTTTAAAAAAAAAGTGGGTGGCGCATATAACTCTGGTCACCCTGTATAGCTGATGTTTTTATGCAGGTAGTTATGGTTTATAGTCCAGGAATTAGTGCCGGACATAAATTATTCGTCCACGCGTCTGTGATTTGGCAGACTATTGCATATTGGTTTGTACTGTGTACGGATAGGTACTGCCTTCTAGTGAGGGAGAGGGAAATAGGAAGCTAACTTAAAATCCAGAATCCAATAAGTTAGAAAGTGATATATCAAGAGGCCTCCTTGAATGAATTAATACTGTTGTCATAAGTTTCTTTCAATTAAATCTTACCTAGAAAGGAATGACTGTTGTAAAATAATAAGGCACCTGTAATTTTGAGATAAATTTGAATTTAGTTTCTGCCTTCTACTGTCTTTCTATTCCTGACCTATATACTGTATGTAAACACCATGAATTTTTGCATTAAATTCCATAAGAAAACGTAAGAGAGTATGTACATAATTGGAACAATTTTACGCTTAAATAAAACTATTTTTATGCACTTAAATATGATATTAAAAAAAGGACATTTATAATCACTAGTGGCATTTTGGTTGAGTTGGCTGCATGTTTGACAATCCTCAGATAAATGTAAAAATGTATTTTTAATTTTTCCAATTAATATTAATCCACATTCGGTCTAATAACGATTTTAAAGTAATTAATAATAATAATAATAATGTCTTTATTGAAAAATGTTTTAAATAAAATTAAGGCATAACTACAAAATATTGATATAACAGACATATTCATGGTCCTTAGACCGTCTAAGGAGTCATCAAACAAAAGTTATGAACAAATAGTTACAGCAGGCTTCCACAAAAACAAAAGAAGAAAAATAAACCAATATAATAGCTAGAAAATGACATTGAAAAAAGGAAAAAAATACAAAATGTAAAAAGAAACGAGTAATATCATAAATAAAAGCCGAGAATTTAGGAACAGAAATGTACATTGATTGCAAACTTAAAAAAGAGAATACTTCTACATAACAAATAAATGCCAAAAACTAGATCAAAGAAGCGTAAGAATCATACCGCTATAGGGTATTTCAAATATATCATTAACAATAATCTTTGCGAATATAAGGATCAATAGTTAAACTCAGAGATACTAGAAAGAATCTATACTTCCAAGCTTCTTTGCAAAATTTAACCAGATTACCCCAGTCTTTCCCGTCCAAATATCCAATAAATTCATCAAAATTTAGTGAACGCTTCTTGAAATATCTTCGGCGGAATTCGCTCAAAATTGGGCAGATTGCTATGAAGTGAAACACATATTCTTTGGCTCTCAAATTAAAGAGCGAGCACAATTTTATATCTTTAGTAAAGGCATAGCCATTTAAGCACAAAAAATCACCTCTAGCCTACACAACCCACCCTATCGACGCGCATCAAGCTCACTCTAGAAAATGTTAGCGTTAGGTTTGATGTTTTTATAGACGGTATGGTGTTAACTAGTTAAGGATTTTGATCTAAAGCTATTCATCATATTTATTTTCACTTTGTTAAGTATTTCGCTTAATTTAGTATTGCCATAGAGATAGTCATCTAAATTAATTTCGTACTCAGTGTTCAACCTGCCCCATTCTTCGTACCAGAAAAGTTTGTCATCTATAATTCTTCTTGAAAGTATATAAGGATACCTGAAAGCAGGCAAATGAACATCGCTTTATATGCTTCAGATGAAGTTTCAGAGTATATAAAAAAGTTGGTGCAAGATTACTTTCCAAATAGATGATGAAATCTGGCGTATTAAAGAGCAAATTGAAACACTTTTTTAAAAAAGTATTTAAAACTAATTTCGACACAAGAATACATCTGGAAACCTCCATATCTGTGCCCCGTTTGTAACTACTGATCTAGATAATGCATTAAAGACTTGAATCTTGAAAGAGAAGGGAATATCTTTATTTAATAGTAGTTTACTGTCCGCATTTAATGCGAATTTAGCTTTTTCGGCAACTTCTTTAAAATGCTTTTCTAATGAGAGGTTAGAGGATAGAGTCAGACCGAGGTATTTGTAGTTGTTTACTACATCAATTTGTTCCTTTTTAAAAAACCATTTTTCTCTTCTAGCTGGGCGGCCACCGTTTCTAAAAACAATTATCTTTTATTTTTTTAAGTTAACGCCCAGATTCCATTTAACACAGTACTCTTCGAGGGAGCGAATCATTTTTCGTAGTCGAGACTATCTGATGCCAAAAGAACGAGGTCATCTGCGTACGCTGACCTTTATGGCAGTGCGTCCAATTTGAATCCCACTTCCATGCAGTCAATAATATCATTTATAAAAAAAGAGAATAATAATGGGCTCAAAAGACAGCCCTGTTTGAGTCCCATCTGTGACTTAAAGCGCTCGGTCCGTCCATTGTAACATCAAATTGAACTATACGTATCAGTATACAGATTTCTTAAGGCCTTCATCATTTTAGTGGATACTCCTAATTCAGTGAGTTTATAGAATAATCATATCATTACCGGCGTTGTCATTACAATCCATTAAGGCTTTGTTTATATCATTCATGAACTTTTTTCTGTACCGGGGGTTCCATTTCAATTTAGGTAAGTGCGGAAGAATACCATTATGTTTTCTACCCCTTAAGACACATTGAAGAATTATGGGCAAGTGATCCGAAAAGTGTTGACGATCTACTACAAAACATGCAACGCATGGCAAAAGCTCAGCTGAGACTACACAATAATCAATAACCGACGAGCCTTTTGTACCAATATAGGTAAATTCCCCCTGGGCATCACCTTCAGTTCTGCCATTCAGAATAAACAAATTAAAGTCCGCCAAGAAAGCCAATAATTCACGCCTGTTCGAATTCAGTACAGTATCTTTAGACCTTCTATTTACTTCTACATTAAACAACCCGCTTGTCAGCTGCTCAGGAAGGATCCTCAGTTAAATGTAAAAATGTATTTCTGATTTTTCCAATTAATATTAATCCACATTCGGTCTAATAACGATTTTAATGTAATTCATTTCATTAACATTACGTAGAAAATATAAGAGGCATAGAAAATTTGAATTGGTCAGCTGCATCAGTGCCGCGAGTGCCGTGAAAGGATCTTAGCGTACCGCAAAAATGATTTACAGATCATTAATGAAATAATTTTAGAAAAAAGAACAAACCACAATAAGTGTACTTGTCAAAATTGAAACCACTTTAAACAGATTGTACGAGTATATCTTGTCACAAAGAATAAATGTTTACATAATAATATAATAAAGAGGTCATAAGAACATAGAAGTCAAGTTTATATAATCTATAAAAAAAAAACTTCAAATGCAGATATCTCATTATAGCTTAAATTATATTCAACAAATAAAAATTAAAGTTTTTTAAGAATTTGAATTATCCTTGCAGCAGCAATTAAACCGTCTGATAGTTAGTTTTATTTTGTTAATAAACAATTTCTAAAAGGAATACTATTTTTAATCATCATAATTCAAGTGTTGCTATAGTTTGCCTATAAATTGTTTCAAAATATATAAATAAAATATAATGTAATCATTCTAAAATAAATTAATCTTCAATATATTTAAAGATATTTGACAATCAGTTTTGTATGTTATCTAGCAAGTTAAAACTTACAAAAAAATATGAAAACAATAAATAAAAAAAATAAATAATTATATAGAAGTATCAGTGTACTAAAATATCAATCTTAACATGCTTCATTAATTAAATTATAATCTCACTACAATGGCATTTTATCGTTGTTTTTTTTTTGTGGAATTCCCACATTTTGTCTATATATTATCTTAATTCGTTCAATCATTTTCAAAAAGTTCCCTAACAGATAAATATTATTGTTTTAAGTACGTGTTTTTGTTTATGAGCATTAAATATATTATAAAGTACCTTTTGTTTAATGTAAAAGCACAATAAACAACCCAAGTGTAAAAATCATTTAATAAAATGTAAACAATGTTTTTTTTTTTTACTTTCTCTTACACCTAATAAGTGGAAGTATTGTAAACGTGTCAAATTTTCGATATCACGTTTACAACGGAAATACATGTTTTGAGGTCCCCTGAGTCCAAAAAAGTGGTTTTTAGACAACGGTCTATGTGTGTGTGCGAGTGTGTGAAAACAGCATAGCTCAAAAACGAAAAAAAAGAAGATGAAACTTGATATTCCGTGTAGGTATCACTTTGGGATACGACAATTATCTGTCGAAACAGTTACCTGTCAAAATTTTTGAACCGGAAGTACCACTTTACTGAATGTTTTTTTTTCACGGACTTCCGAACACTTTCCAAATTTTATACAGACGCTAAACTCAAATTTTTCACTTTTTTAAACTCTACCAAACGACTATCCGTTTTATTACGAAGACTTCCAATTACTAACTAAAAGCAAGAAATTGTCGAGGAACCCGCTACAAGCTTATACTGGAGTTGATGAGGAGAGAAATTGGGTTTGATTAATTAGACGAGATATGAAGACACTGTTATAATTTAGCTATAAGTTACACTAACTGCACTGGACTTGTAATGATTTTATAGAATAAAAGATGAGAGTAGAGATATGACACGATGCGATTATGGCTTATATACAGGTTCCCCACTCTAGCCTGCTTAAGTGAGAGAGTACCAGAGAGGGCCTTTTTTCTCTCGGTCGGGCCTGTGTTCTCTCTCTTGCCGTTACATCATCGTACTCTCTCTTGCCGTTACAAGCTACAAGTTACTAAAAATCACCCGCATTCACAATAGAGACAAATAGCCGACCCCCTCCATTGTGCTGTGAAAATAGAGAAAACTTCCGCTGCAAAAACAACTTTCCAATTAAAAAGGTTTTGCTAGGCAGCAATAACAGCAAACCATGACACAAATCTCGCAAATGCAGCAATGCACCAACTGCCAGAGATTTGGGCATACAAAAACCTTCTGCTACTTAAAACCTAATTGTGTCAAATGTGCAGGTGCCCACCATTACTAAAAATGGCCACACAAAACCTTGGAAATACTAAAGTGCGTGAACTGTGGAGAGGACCATCCAGCCAGTTATAGACAATGCCCGCATCACCTACACCTAAAAAATAAATTAGGAACTCCTAGGCATTATGAGTGGTACAACAATCAACTAAAGACAAACCTCCATTTGATAACAGTCCGGAGTTATGGCCGCCTCTACCAAAATCTGTAAGGGTTCTTAATGAAGCTACCGGAGCGTCAATTTGGAAAACGAAACTATATCCAGAACCAGTTAAAGATAACTCAGTCACCAGACACTCAGCAATCTTATTCTTCAAATAATTCAGCCCTTCCTTCCGCAAATTACCTCATTCCTCACAAACTTACTAACGAATCTGCTGCAAAACAATAATGGCAAACCATAATTATTCATCCATCAGCAACATAAAAATACTAACGTCAAAGGCAAACGTCCTGAAGACCAAAACTTCTGTCTTCAACGAATTCATGAGAAGATAAAAGAAATTTCCGTTGTAAACTTGATATCGAAAATTTGACACGTTTACAATACTTCCACTTATTAGGAGTAAGAGAAAGTAAAAAAAAAAGAAATTAATGAAGACATTTAACTAACAAAACAAAAAATTACTTCTTATGTAAGAAATATCAACAAAATTTGACGATCTTTTAGATTTTAGTTATCAGGTATTGTTATATTCGTGGTAGATTTTTCGATATTGTGTTTATACCGGAATTACATGATCTAAACAGAGACTAGGTGTCTTGAAATTGATAGCCTACCTGACTGAAACACATTTAACTACCCACAATAAACTTAAAATCTCAGGATATAAAGTTTAGAGAGCAGACAGGCCTACGGATCATGCATCAGGCGGCGTTGCTGTTATCATCAAGCGCACTCTCAAACACAACGAACTACCTCAATTTAGACTGCAAACTCTGGAGTATGTCGGCTTGTCTCTCTATCCTACATAAACACCGCTTCACATCCTCTGCGCCTATCTCAAACCAAACGTTAATCTCAAGAAAGAAGACCTTCAGAACATATTCTTAACCAAGCCTACTATGCTGCACGGGGACTTCAACAGCAAACACAAGCTCCGAGGATGCAGAACTACCAATGCCAAATGACGCAGACTACTGGACTTTATGAGTGACCTCGCGATCTTAGTAAATGCACCTGACGAACCGTCCATCTTTCCTACCTAAAGAAATTACTCTCCAGACAGTCTGGACATTAGCCTTACACGAAAATTAAACACTCCATTGCACCAGACTGTTTTAGTGGACCTTGACTCAGACCGTCTCCCCGTCCTTGCAACACTTCAAGAAAATTTCTATGGGCAGCCGCCTCTCCCATGGTTGATCGTCGGATTAACGACAAAATCAAAATGACCCGAATTTGATTACAACAGAACATATTAACTCATATTAATCGGACAGCTTGTAGACACTATCTACCAGTGCCTAAACAACGCAACATACCAACCATGTAACGACTAGAGACCCCACTCATGTAGCTACATCCCCAGTGAGATGCTGAAACTAATCCATGACAAAAATAGACGCAGACGAATTTGACAACGCACCAGGAATCCAGAACACAAAACACTCTATAACCGACTGACAAGACTAAGAATTAAAAGATACCAAGAATATCTACAAACACTTACTTCTAACGGCATAGAGCTTTGGAAAGCAACGAAACGAATCACAAAACAGTTCACACCGCTCCTTGCCCTAATCAGTGGACTTCAACAGGTTACATCTGACCGCGATAATCTGAAATGCTTGCAGACCCTTACAGAATACATTCCAGACGAGAAACATGACCAACCAACGAACTGACATCCTAGCCAATAATTTCTTATCTCGAGCACAACATACTGCAAAATACATAATACATCATATCACTCCAAAAGAAGTCAAACAGACTATTCGCTCTCTTCCTAACAAACGAGACTTAACCAGAAGACGACTTAATTCCAAACATAGTTATTAAAAACCTGACTGACAAAGGAATAGTGTACTTAACAATCTTATACAACTGCTGTCTGCGTATTGATTCCTTCCCCAAGTGCTGGAAAAACGCAGTGGTAATAGTTTTCCACGAAACTGGAAAATAAAACACGCTCTCTTCAGACTTCATAAAAGCCTTCTTCACACTCTTCAAAACTCTTTGAAAAGCTACTGCAAACTCACCTAACAATACGTTCTAACCAATTTGGCTTCCGAAAATCATACTCAACGACCCAGCAATTGCAACGAATAATAGAGCAAATAGTGAACGGATTTGAACAGAACAGTACTCGATAGTCGCCTCATTGGACTTTACTTCCGCAATTGACACTATATGGCACGCCGAACTTCTCTACAAAATAGACTACATGCAAGCACCACTTTATTTACAAGCAGTACGGACTTAATTTCTAAGCGGACGTACATTTGAGGTGACAGTAAATTCTATCCTCAGTAAGTCGCCGAAACATTAACGCCGGGGTCCCCCAGGGATCGGTTCTTAGCCCCATCCTATTTACAATTTACACACACGACATACCTACATTCAATACTTCCGTTCTGGCTACTTACACAGACGACACTTTCCTCCTTTCAAGATATCGCAAGCTTATTGACTCCATAGATTCATTGACTTACTAACTTCATTAGACCAGATAACGGACTGGTTCCACAAATGAAAGTTAGACATCAACGTACAAAAGACACAGGCAAAAGTTTTCATTCTTAGACGGATGCAACCAGCAAAAACAAATAAAATTAACAACAATGACATACAGTGGAAGAAAGCAGATGAAACACTTAAATATCTTGATCTACAGCTCGGCACAGGGAGCTCAACATGCCAACAATTAAATACTTCATAGACAAGACAGCAAACAGATTTTTAGAAAACCTACTAATTGCCGAAGCTAGAACAGACTACAATCTCGGACAGAAGACAGCTCGAAGACGACTGAAACCGAGACTAGCACAAGATACCCTGTATTTAATCAGACAACTAATCCGTAACTTATCTTATAAATAATATTTATTAATGTATTATTTTATTATGATTTATGAATTTAATTTTGTAAGGCAGAAATAAGCTGCCGGACAAATAAAAATATTTTTCTTCTTCTAAAATCTATATATTTTATTTATATATAATATATATTTTAATAATAGTAAGTTTTAGAGAACTATAAGAGTTAAAACAGCAGTAAAAAACTAATGGATAGGTAGCACTTATAGCTATACCACAACTATTGTTTTCATATCTTGATATTTTCAAGTAACCTCCCTGTTCACTATAAGTGGCCCTCATGAATTCTTGATCTGCCCATAATCAGTTTCTAAGTGTTTTTATCCAAATACTAGCACAGAATAAAATTACTACAACAGTATTGTGTTTTATGTTTATGTTGTACCTGAAATAAATGTGAATACTTTATTAGCGAAAAATATTGGATTAATGACGGCTACACTGTTTTTTATTAGGATTGCATTCCAGTTTTCAACAAGGGAGCAACTCCTGCAGCTCCTATTATGCTTGGTATATAATT
>JAAEAF010011083.1:0-23959 GCA_011037195.1 Triatoma infestans
ATTCAAGAAGAATAATTCTTTCAAGCGACCATCTTAAACTTTGAAAGACATTGAAACAAAATTGGGATAGAGTGAGGGAAAGGGAGGAATGATGGAGATCAGAATGAAAGCAAGCAAGTAAGAAAGTTGGTGTCAAGTGTAGTAAGTAGTGTGCTTGTGTCGGTGTGTGCTGTGCTGTGCGGCTGGCGTCAGCGTGCGCGCCAGTCATGTGGCTGGGGAAAAACTGGGCCCCAGATAGAAGTTACTCTTTTTCCTTGAGATAGGCCGGTAATTTAGTTTCAACGGCCGTTTTCATCGTGGGAAAAATAGATTTTCCTTCCGGCTGTGGCAGTTTTCCTCCCGGCTATGAATAAATTAAATGCCAGCCTACAAAAAAAAAAAAAATGATAATAAAAAAATAAAGAAGAAGCTAGGTGAAAAAAAAAAAAAACAGTAGTATAGCCTGAATAGGTTGAAGGGAAGTTGAATAGCAACGTTCTGGACCTGTAGTCCACCCGACCGCTGGAGAAAGCAGATCCAATACTGTAACCTTGATCTTTTTCGTAGTTGATACTTCTTTCATTACTGGATTAAATAATATAATTTTATTGTTGGCTGTTTGAAAAAAGGTATGCTCGTATCAAAAAGTTTTTCCTTTTTTATAATTATTATTTTTCTCTTTTATTCCATTCTTTGTTTAAATTGACTAAGGAGGATTTATACTAAGGCTCCTTTTTTTTCCCTATTTCTGACACTTTATTTATTTATTTTAAAATGAATCCCAAGCGTCGTTTTTTTTTTATTTATTTAATAATTTTCCTATCTTGTTACAATTTAATTTATGTCAAGGATTTATTTTATTGTTATTATAATAAGGATTTAGAGTTTTTTATTATTCAAATTAAAAGCTGAAGAATTCTTGCAGTTTGTGTTTCTTCTTTTGTTTTGGCAGATGACTTTTATTTCAGTGAAGGAAAAGGATTGTGAGATTCGGTCTTTTTAAAAAATAAGAAAACTTAAATTCTTGCCAACGTTTCGACAAATATATTGTCTTTTTCAAGGCATAAAAAAATTAAAAAAACTATTAAATAATCTTCAAAACATAACAAACTTAAAAACTTATGTATAAATTTTAAGTTTTGTTATAGTTTTGAAGATATAATAGTTATTTTTGCCTTGAAAAAGACAATATATTGGTCGAAAGCGTTGGCAAGAATTTAAGTTTTCTGTATTTTTTAAAAGACCCGAATCTCATAATCTTTTCCTTCATATCAAGAACGTTCGTAAAGAATCTCCATTTTATTTATTTTATATTTGTAAACTTTTAAAAGTTTCAATTTAAAAGGGGGTTACATTGCAATGATTCTTCGTGTTTTTATTGTAAATAGAATTTTTAATAATGCTTTTTTTAATTTCACTACTCCCGTCCTATGAAAATGAGTATTGTGGTAAATCGTGCCAATTTCGATATCGAGTTTTCATTCATCCTACAACAACATCATCAAACCGGAAATATCCGTTTTGAGGTCCCCTGAGCCCAAAAAAGTGGTTTATATATATATATATATTTGAACAGCATAGCTCAAAAATGAAAAATCGTAGAAAGTTCAAACATGATATTCCATTTAAGTATCACCATGGGATCCGACAGTTGGTCATCTGTCAAAATTCCTCAACTGGAACTACCACTTTACTAGTTTTTTTTATTACGTTTTTGCGATTTTCTCAAAAATGGCTCCAACGATCTTCTTCAAACTTTGTATATCAACTACACGTACTAACAGCTACAACTTTTATTTGAAACATTTCACCGGAAAAATTCATTTAAGGACTCTTCTGGGGGAGGGGTGAGGTTAGGTTATTATCTTAATTGTTATTTCAGTTTATTAGACAATACTGTCATCTAAATAATATTAATTAGAATTGAATATGTTGTTGAAATTCCGAGTTTGAAAAAAATCGGATAACCGGAAGTTCGTTTACTTTAACACTTTACTAGATGATTTTTTTTCACTTTTTCGCAATTTTGCGTTTTCTCTTTCTTTTCGAAGAAATGGCTACGACGATTTTCTTGAAACTTCATATATAAACTAAACATATAAAGATCTACAACTTTTATTTAAATTATTTCTCTGGGGAAATTCATTTAAGGGCACTTTTAGAGGAGGGGCCGGGGTTATGTTTTTTTCTAAAGTGCTATCATAGTTGTTTATACAATTCTACCATCCAAACAAAATCAATTAGAAATAAATAGATGGCCATAATTCCCGAGTTTCAAGAAAATTCGTAAACCGGAAGTGCGCTATTACTTCCGAATACTGAAACAGTTTTTCAATTTTCGACAACTCCGATGAATTTCATTAAATGTGGTACACTAAACTATAAAATTTGTCTATTTCAATTTTGAAAAGTGGAGTAAGAGAAAGTTGTGTGAGTGTTTACACCAGATTTTTTTTTTTTGCTGCTATTAAGTTTACTACTACGATCATAACAATTTTGTGGAATTGAGTTTTCAATGGAAATTCAGGTATTGCTTACGAATAACGTAAATGTATGCAAAGAATGTCTCAACAACACAAAGAGCAGTAAGTTCTCAAAGTTGATATTTTGGTCAGAATCCGTTAATTGGAAATGCGCTATTTTTGAATGCATTTTTTTATCGCAATTTTTTTTTTGAAAAAGAGGTTAACTTTGCACCCCTTATACATCTCATATTTTGGGCCCATCATTTTTTTTTTCTTTTTTCTAAGATTTTCACAAGTACCATTATTTGTGGAGTCTTCTTCTATAGTAACATCATCATTAAAAAATGATCTTCGCTTTCCTCTAAAGTGCTACATCACATCATATGCTACTATCTATGTAATGTTAAGCTACATTAAATGCATTGTTATAATTCCAGATTTGAAGAAAAACTATGGAATTTATCCGGATGTTGCGCAATCGAAGATATAAAACTATCACTTTATAATTGAATAATTTTTCCATAAAAATGGATTCTGGGGGTATTTGCAAATTGAATTATTATCTTTAAACTGCGATACTTGAGTTTGGTTTGAAAGCTGGCTGGGTTTGCTGCCAAACAATCTAATCACTACCAATATATGAAAGTAATGCTGTAAGTCCAGCTAAACATTTAGTAATTCATAAACAAGAACATTTTTCACAAACAACAAAAAAAATACGAAGTTCATTTTGCTCTGACCAGATTTCTACATTTGCAATAGTAATTTGTAAATTGTGTTGTGCTTTTGCTACATTTGGAGCATTGCTGAAGATTACCAAGTCGTCGGCAATAATAGCACAGAAGCAAGGGATGCTATACAGTTCATAATACTATTTATAGTAACGGTGAATAAGATGGGATTAAGAATGCAACCCTGAGATACTCAGTTTTCCTATAGAAAAGGTGATGATATTTTTTTGTTGAATTTTTACTCTAAACGTACGCATTTTTAAAATCTAATCTAGAAACTCGTAGCCTCCATGAAGGAAGTTCAGCACTTAGAGCTCAGCTGGGCCCATTGTGCACCCTGTAAAAACATCTCTTATCAGCCCTGTATCATTAAAAAACGCCAGGTCTGAGGACAGTGAAGTTTCTGATCTCGCCTTCGGCTCCACAATGTGGATGCCAAATTTCTGGAATCGTCTGCGAGCATAGTGCATGCACTCTCAAAGAAGGTGAAACAGTGTCTCATCCTTTTGCCGCATTTCCTGCAAAGTGGGTCTGCAGTGAGACCCATATTATGCAGAGCTTGCCTAGAAGGCAGTGCCCTGTAACTAGGGCAGTAATTCTCATTAGCTCCCTTCGCATGTTTAAAAAGTTTTTTAGGAAAGCAAGGTGATTTCCTTTGAGATTCCATGTCTCCAGACCATGTCTTTCAATATCGAAAAATATAGCCAGTAAATGAAATTTTTGTACGAAGGCATTTCGAATAACATTTTCATGAATGACTGAGGGGGTGGTTCCATCGTATTATGACTACGTCTGAAGTCAGTTTGCTGTTTACTTATGATTTGTTTGGTTTCTAGAAACCGCAACAATCTACTTATTATCCTCTCTAAGGTTTTGCATAAACAGCTAGTCATGGTGGTGGTTTGGATGGTAATATTTATCTTTACCCTCCTTTAAAATCGGGATGGTGATTGCCGTGCTCCAGGCTTTTGGAAATTGTCTATAATTTCATAATTGCAGAATTTTAATAAATATAATTTATTTTTCCTTAGCCATTGTCAGTTCCTAGAAAAGTATCTTTTGGTTTTGATAGTGGCCATTCCAACAGCCACAGTTTCAAAGGTATGTTGCAAGTTTGTTGGTCATCATCCTTCTACTCATCTCTCTCTACACTTTGTATCTATACTTAGTCCTACTTTTTCTTTCAGATCTTCTAGGGCTTGAGATAAACGGATATTGGTCTCTCCTAGCTTGTAGGAAGGCACGTTACGTCTCAAATGACGTGGCGGATGACGGAGCAGTTGGGCGGATTGTATATGATTTTTTTGTTACAGGCAAAATAAGTTGCCAGCTATCAATTACACTAGCATATATATAAATCCACCACCTAGATTTATATGTCTCGTTATGTCAGCCAATAAACTTCTTCTTTCTTGGCATTACAGCCCATGTAGGGCTCTAGCTACATCTCTATTCCTCTCTCTCTTGAGCCATCCTTCTCCACCTTCTCACTCCCAACAACCTGAGGTCATGTTCCGCGACATCCGGCCATTGCATCCTTGGTCTTCCTCTACTTCTTCCTCCTACCGGATACCCAGTAAACAGCTTTCTCGGTATCCTGTCTTGCTCCATTCTTTCCAGGTGACCCAATCACCTCAACCTCCCACGTTTCACTACTCCCACCAGGTCCTGTTTACCATATAAATCTTTTGGCTCCTGATTTGACCTCATTCTCCATACTCCATCCTGTCTTACCGGGCCAAATATTTTCCTCAGGACATTTTTCTCCCATACAGTGAGAAGTCGCTCATCCTTCCGAGTTAGCGTCCAGGTTTCGCTACCGTATATTACAATCGTTCTTAATAAGGTCTTGTACAATATTAACTTGGCTTCCCTAGATAGCTGATTGAAGCGCAAAGCTTTCTGTAAAGACCAGTAGCATTTGTTTCCAGCTGTTATTCTCGCTTTTATGTCTATACTGACTTAATTTATATCAGTGATAACAGACCCAAGGTTCCTAAAGCTTCCACTTCAAACTTATGGTTTCCAAGGCATATTGCTTCCTGGTCGTTCTTTTTTTTGGTTCGCATATACTTTGTCTTAGCTTCGTTGACAGCGAGTCCAAGTTTACTGGCTTGTTTAGTGAACTCTTCGAAAACTCCGGTGCCGGTATAGTTCGAGCTGACAAAACAACATCGTCTGCGTAAGCCTGATGCTGGTTCAACCTATTAAAAATGGTGCCTCCGGGATTGGTTCCGATTGTCCTAATAGCCTTCTCCAGTGCTAAATTAAATAGCATCGGGGACAGTGAATCCCCTTGCCTTAAGCCTTTCGCAATTTTAAAGTCTTCCGCCATGGAGCGTAGTGCTTTCACTCAGCCTGTTGAATTTATAAAAGTCATACGTGTCAGCCTTATTAATTTTTTTGGCAAACCCAAATGACACATCCAGCGGAGCAGTTCTTCCCGGTCTAAACTATCGCAGGCTTGCTTTAAATCTATAAATCTATAAGCCAATAAACCACTAATAAAAATTTCCTGTTTGAAGAAAATGTATTAATTTAGATTTGCTGAAATTGCAAGTTATGGTACTATGAGCGTTTCATATAAGAATAAATGAAAGTGTTATGGCTGGCAGTGCTGTTTCTTGGTATCCACCTGCTCGCTTTGCTTTTATCTTGGAGTGATCTCCGGTATTCGCTCATCACTGTCGATGTTTTTAGTGTATAGAACAAAAGAATCTGAGCGAAATTGAATTTGAATGATCTTATTGGTGTTGAGATAATTCTGAAACCGGATATTCTAGGAAAACGCAAAATGAGATTCGATCTTATTTAAATTAATTAAATGAGTGTCTGATTGAAACAAAATCAAATAGAATTATATAATAACCTATGAAACAAATTTAAACATTTTTATTACAAAAAATAAAAAAATAAAAAAAATTACATAAATAATTTAAAAAGTTAAACTATTGTTTATAATTATTAAATGTACCTTAATAAACAAGTTAATTACTCCATACACATAGCGAATATTTTATTAGTATGCCACAAGTTTCACAAAGTTCAAACACTTAACCTCATTTTGTTAATTTTGTATTCATATAGAAGAGAGAGGGACTGACAGAGAGTGAGGGCGTAATAACGTTTTATTCCCTTTTCTGTGTTATGTCACCTTTATTAGACATTATTATTATTATTACTATATAAGTTTGTATTTTTAATTACTGTTATAAAACTAATTGTTGAAGAAATTATCTTTTGCCCTAGAATAATAATTTTTAGTATTGTTGTGCAGTGCTTGGTTTTTTACTTATTATTATTATTAGTATTATTATTAAGGGGTCTCCTAAGACGTGGGGCCTAACCCAATTGTTATTCCTCACGATTTAGAAAAAGAAGAAGAAAAATAAAGTCCTCCTAAGATGCTTGGAATATCCTTAATCACCTTCTCCCCCAATCCATTCCCTTGAGAGTACAGAACTCCCATATATGCGGAATCTAGGCTTAGTAAAATTTTTCTACGTCTTCAATGCTTTTATAACCACCTTCCCTTATAACTGAGTTTAATAGGTTTTAGATGGAGAGAAATTAGTGAGGAAATTTTTTTTGTTGCTAAACACTGTATACTAAAATAGAGACACAAAACTGCCAGGACTTTACACGTAAATAGAGATTAGGCAGCGAGAGACTTAGACTGAGTAAAGAGAAGGGTAGCAGTTGGTTGCTGACGCATTGTAACTGCTGTATAAACTGTTCTAAAGCGCTCCTTGTAAGGCTAGCGCAGCTGTATACTATACAGAGTCTCCCACTCTAGTCTGGCCTAAAGAGCGAGAGTGAGATTCTCCATTTTGTCTCTCTCTCTCTCTCTTTCTCTCTGATTTGGATCCCTTTATACTGAGTAATTAAAAAAGGCTATAGATCTAAAATTTAAATCTTTAGAAAAAATAAGTTGTAAAAAAAAAAAAAAAATTTAATTTTCATTGCATCACTTTTTCCAAGTATAAACAATTTTAAAATATAATCAAAATATTCCTTTACAATTTATTGAAGGTGTTTAATTTAACACTCCACACTTTGTAAATGCATTTAAACTTACCTAAAGCATAAAATCTAATTTATCTTATGTTTATGTTCAATGATTAAAGTTTGACTTTGATTTAAGTAAACTTAAAATACTTGGACGGTTTACTTTGCTAAGTAGCTCATGTTTATTTAGTGTGTATTAATTTTATTTTATATTTTTAAATAAGATAATGCCTATATTAATTTTTTTTTTATTAATTATTTATTTTGAATACAATTTTTAAAAAAGATATGTACAAAAACAATAATAATAATAAATAATCTTATCATACATAAAATTTTGTTTAAATGTTTAATTTTGAAACTACGTGTAGACGTACGTTACGTTTCTTCTCTGATATACAGGGTGTCCCAAGGTATATGGATAACGACTTTTTCTCGGAAACTAAGATAGCTAGAAAAAAAAACTAAAAAATACGTGTCCCCGTAGTTTTTTTTATAAGAAAACCAAATTTAATTTGCAAATTTGTTTTGGTGCTTCCAGAAGCAAGATACACGCACCAACTTCATTTTTTTCAAATGGGGAGGTGTAGTTTTTATTTAAGAAATAGATTCCTCTATTTTTTGTAAGAAAAATTTACTTGAACGGTTTTTTTTCTTTGATTGATATTTTACAAGTTATGAAGGAAAACATGATTTCTATAAGAAATTTCAAAATGATATTATAACGGTTTTTTGATTGAATAAGAAGAAAAGTACTATTTTATTATAAATTTTACTCCTCATTAATTACAGATCTTGTTCGAACTGGCCTCCACCATTAGAGATGTATTTCTTTGGTCGTAAAGTACAATTGGCAGGAAAAAGCATGTGTATACATCTCTCTAATGGTGGGGGCCAGTTCGAACAAGATCTGTAATTAATGAGGAGTAAAATTTATAATAAAATAGTACTTTTCTTCTTATTCAATCAAAAAACCGTTATAATATCATTTTGAAATTTCTTATAGGAATCATGTTTTCATTCATAACTTGTAAAATATCGCTCAAAGAAAAAAACCGTTCAAGTAAATTTTTCTTACAAAAAAATAGAAGAATATATTTCTTAAATAAAAACCACACCTCCCCATTTGAAAAAATGATGTTGGGGTCTGTACTTCATTGTACAGGCATTTAATAGTTATTAATTGTGAAATGTGTTACCTACGTAACTTTAGTGTACAGAAAATGTATGACTTTCCTGACTTAAACAAGGTTGTTCTTTACCAGACGAATCTATGGGTAATTCCTTCACTACTTTACAGAATTCTTGAAGGCCAAAAAAAAAAGATCATATCTCAAATTACACTTTACTCACGGTAATTTTTTTTTTGTTTTTCAAGAAAGAATTGGGAACATAAAAATTGATGAGAAACATTGAGAAATGAGAATGTGGTGGTGGTATCTTGATGATAGATATTTTCTAACGTAAGTTCAAAGGGTTGGCGGAAGTCTTGCGGGAAAAAGAATGCTTATCTTATTGGTCTAAGCAGAATACTTTTCGGACGAATTGCAAATACATACACGTTTGACCAGAGTAGGGTAGTACTTAATTTGTAGTTAAATGACATATGTGGATTTTCCCGTACGTCATTTCTTTATCCAGCATTTGAAGGCTGAGGGAAAAGCGTAATATTAATAACACTAATAATAAAAATTATTATTATTATTATTGAATCAAAATTCCGAGTTTCATGAAAATCGGTGTGATTTTACTGAAGAGATTTTCAGCGATTTTCTCGTTTGATAAACCTATGAGTTTCATTGGATTTAATTTGCAAATTATACTTATATAGACCTATCATTTTTGTTGAATCATTTTTTTCGAATAATTAGTTTTTAGGGGCAGTTCTGTGAGAGCTCATGCTTCTCTCAGGTGCCATTTTTAGTCTAAGCTCTTCCAACTAACATATATTTAGTAAAATTCCAAATTTGAATAAATTTGCAAATGTAATCTATGAAAATTACCGTAAGATGAAGTCTTGTAAGTGATTCACATCAGTTTTTTTCCCCATAATTAAAAGTATGTGAAATGCATAAATTAAATAAATAAAAAAATAGTGAATGACTTTCTAGATAAACTAAATCAGATTCTAATGCTTTAAATCTCTCAAGAAAGCTTCGCTAATATAAATTAATTAATAAAAACTATTGTTAAATAAAAATTAATAAATATGTCTGTCTTTGGCTTTTTAAATTATTTAATACGTAGAAGCATTTAGTATTCTACAATTACAAGTGCAAGTAAGTGAATAATAGGAACTTCCAGTCGATAAAATAAACAGTTTCCTTTAACAGTTTTATCTCATTTATTTATTCATGTTAATTGCTCAGAATAATGCGGCTTTATAGGTGTTTTTTGTAACCCATCTAAAAAAAAAGGTTTTGTCTATATTTATGTAATTAATTATGACAAAGACCTTTTTAATTACAGAAGACAATAATCAAATCAGCTTTTAAACTGGAATTAATTATTAAATCATTTTAAAGAAGAATACATTTCAATTATTTATTATTTATTCATTTTCTGGTTTATCTTTAATAAAAGATAAATGCATGAACTATAGTATTAATTAAAAAAGTTTGACCTAAAGTAGGTTTTGGGAAAGTAAATGTTAAGATTAAAATAAATAAAAGGCAAAAATACATAGAACCCAGTTTCATTAAATATACAATAAACTATATATAATACGTCGTGACGTAAGTATGCAAACATGAAGAAGCTGATGTAACCCAAAGCCAAGCTTGCAATTGCATCCAACAAGTTATGGGGGGGAAAAAAAAGACAGGCAGTTTTGGGCAATAAATTTGAAGATGACCTTCCAATTGGAAGGAACAACTCCGAAACAAATGCATATGGATAATCAGATCAATTTTTTATGCTATCTACTTTTTCAATATGTGTACATTTCATCATATTTCTGAAAGGCGGATAATTAAAAAAAATCTATTATTTTAAGATCTGAAAAATATGTTAATGCTAAACGTAATTAATGTTAGAAAGTTTAACGATAAATAAGTGATATTTGGTCAATAGCAATGTTAATGTTCCACAAGAACATCCTGTATTTTCTTGTCTTCTGTGAAGGAGATCTAATGGGAATTCTTGTGGATATATTCTCGCAAGCAAAGTCATAATAGGCTTGTACTGTTGTTAGAAATCTTATCTGTAGTTTATAAGACTTTCGGATGTGTTGGTATTGTTATGGAAGAGGAGCTGGGAAATTGATAAAATAAGCGATGGCTTTTTACCTTTTTTAACTTTACCTAATAAGTATAACTTAAGACTTAGGCGAGAGAGTAGAGAAAGACTTAGAATCAACGCGATATAGCGAGACTGTTATTATTATTATTATTATTATTATTAGATTGTAATGCTCACCAAAAAACGAATAGATGTGTGCATCCCATGGAAGTTCGGGGAGGAGACATAGTTTCTACGGAGGCTATTAAATTCCTGGGAGTGACGATTGACGTGAAGCTAACCTTTGGTAAGCATATTCAGAGGGCCGCGGAAAAAGCGTCTATAAGCGTGGGTAGGTTAAGTAGGCTGATGAACAACGTCGGGGGACCTAGGGCCCGTACCCGTAAAGTTTTGATGAGTGTTGCACACTCAATATTGCTGTATGGGGCAGAAGTTTGGGCGGACGCCCTTAACAGAGAAACATACAGAAAAAGACTGGCGCGGATGCAGAGGCTCGGTGCTCTCCGGATAGCCTCTGCATACCGAACTGTTTCGGGGCCAGCTATATTGGTAATTGCAGGGGTCATTCCCATTAAACTTCTCGCCTATGAAAGGAAGAGAATCTTTGGGAGAAGGAGGGAAGTGGACAAAGCAGCAGTCGCTCGAGAGGAGCGGCTACGTACTATGTCGGAATGGCAGACTGCATGGCTGGAGGAAACTAGAGGAAGGTGGACCGCGGAGTTAATCTCGGACGTGAATAGTTGGACCAGGAGGTCTTTCGGTGAGGTAGATTACTATCTCACCCAGTTCCTCACTGGGCACGGCTACTTCCGAGATTATCTGAGGAAAATGGGCAAGAGGCCAGGAGGGAACTGCCCCCATTGTACAGGGGTGAGAGACAATGCCCATCACACCTTTTTTGAGTGTGAAAGGTGGAGTCGTCTCAGAAGGGATTTGGAGGGGAGCGTCGGCCTGTGGGCTCCTGACCGATTCCAAAGTATAATTCTCACAAGCAGAGCGAATTGGAGAGCGGTAAGTACATTTGCTAGAGAAGTCTTAATATGTAAAAAAAGGGAGTTGGATGAGGAGGATGCGAATCCCTAATTAGGGTCAGGTTGGGGGGCCTAGCCTGATGTAATACTGCACAAGTGAATCCAGGCTAGGTTCGGTGATGAAGGGGGGGTGTTTTAGCCGGTAGGCCATTTAGTTGGGAGTCCGGCACTTTGTGCGTAAAAAGCATTTCACCTCCTCTTTATATAAAAAAAAAAAATTATTATTATTTATTATTTGTCTATGGGAAGGGACCAAACCGTACGCTATCCAAAGCCCCCTACAGGGCCCATATAGCCATCCCAAGAAAACAACAACAAACCGGGTCTAGAACAAATATCCAGACCCGAGTCTAACCCAACTAAGATTCACCGCAGTCAGAACAAATCGGATAACCTTATATGGAAAAAGCCAACAGAGTCTGTGAGGCTTCCAGTTATGGATAGCTTCACAACATTCATCCTTAGGAGGAGCACAGTTGGTTGTTAGCGGTCCAAGATGCTCGTCGGGGATCCGGACAGGGCTATTACAGAGACGTTGCTGTATCTTTCACGGAACTCTTCCAGATGTAATAGAATCCGAAGAGAGGGATGTATAGCAGAAAGATAGACACAAAAATTGAGAGTCTCATTCGCTACTTAGACCAGGCTAGAGTGGGAGTCTCTGTTTAAATACAGCTGAGCTAGCCCTACAGAGGAACAGTCTTTCAGCAGTTTATACAGCAGTTATAACGCGACAGCAACCAAAGACTACCCTACTCTTCACTTTCTCTAAATCTCTCGCTACCATTTTCTATATTCGTGTAAAGTCCTGGCAGTTTGTGATACTTTCTCATTATACAGTGTTCAGCATTATTTCCAGTTTATTTATCTATCAAACCCAATACTCTCCTTCTCATACCCATCACACAGACATCTGGTTGGGTCCCTTACCTGAGCCAACCAACAGCTGGCTCGGGAGAGAGACGCCTAATTTGGCAAACCTATCCACCTCCTCATTTCCAAAAAGTTCTCATATGACCTGGTACCCAGACTAGAAGCACATTCTACAAAGAAGAAATCTTTTCCAGTCTTTTAAAAAATGCTAGCTTCAACCTGGAAGTGAAGAACATGAATTCAGCGCCTTCAGCGCAGTTGGACTGTCAGAGCAGATACAAGCACCTTTTAAAGATAGTGTTACATAGCCTCTCGTCCAATATTAGCGAGAATATTGCTCGTGATGTTAACTTCTTGATGATAGTTTTTTATAATATTTTTAATTTATCTTTTTTAACTTCAAATGTTACTCTTTCTCTCTCTCTCACACACACACACTCTCCGTCTCCCTCCCACCTCTAGCTAAAGCGTAATTTTGGACAGGGTTTATCAAGTATTGTAGATAACGTGCCAGTGACGCAGTAACTGGTAGTAGTCGAAAGGTTACTTGTCAGTGAATTAGCATGACGTATGTAGCGTAGCTTGTGTTAAACAGTCTATCAAATACGTGGAGAATTATATCCATCCATTTCCACCATATTTCCCAAAATATTTCTATTAATGTGCTATTTTATATTTATTATCCGATTCTATCTATTGTATAATAGTAAATCAGAAATAAATGTCTTGCCAAAATTATGAATTTGAAGAATAACGGTTGATCGGAATTGTAACTTTATTGGGCAGTTTTTTTTTTTTCCATTTTTGTGCGATTTTCTCCATAAAGACACCAAAGAATTTCATTAAACTTGATATTTTAACTAACTACACATTCAGGGCGCTTTATCCTTTTGTTTGAAATATTTTTTCAGGGAAAATTCATGGTGGCGGGAGGGGTATTGGGGGAGGGATGAGGTTGTGCTTTCCTCAAATATAGTCATTATATTAAGCTTAGATGCTCCTCGTTGACAAAATATTGAAGACAACTCTATATATTTAGAAAAATTAGCCAAATAAAGTATGAATAAAATTAGCCAATAATAACTATGTAAATTACAGTAATAGAAAGTCGTGTGAGTGTTTCATGCCAATTTTCATGTTCTCCTGTGGCTGATATTATTATTTGCTTGCCGGCAATTAGGAAACGTGCAGATTATAACTTTTAGGTAATTCTAAACAGGATGGTTAGTTCATATAATATATCACGCAACTTTCAACTATATGATAAAGGAGGCAAAAATCTTCCTTTTCAAGGAAAGATAGATTTTATTAGTAGAGCAGCTTCCGGCTTTCAGTGCACAAATTCAGCCGGGTGGTCAGCGACCATAAAATACTGTTTTGCCAGCGAGTGCCACTTCTTGGAGGAGAGATGACTTCAACCCCCCCAATAATTGCACCACAGAGAGTGCACGACTTTAAAATTACTGAAGGAAGCTGCTCAGTAATATTTTATTTATTTATTTAATTTGTGAAGTGGCTTTGTACAAAAGGAGTAGGGACATATATATATAAAAAAAAAAGAAGGAGAAAAATACAGAAAAAATAAGAAAAAGTAAAATATAAAATATAAAAAAATGAAAATAAATCTGGTTAGAAATTAAATTATACCATGTTCAGTGTAATAGAAAGTTGTGGCTGTTTAAAAAATTAATAAACAAATATTTTCGAATATACAAAACAAATCTTTTACTATGAAATAATCCAATACAAATAAAAATAATATATTATATTACAAATATATAAACTTTAAAAGTGTCGTCGTATACTTCATACAAATATACGTGTTTTTCATTTTCAATCCAAAACTTTATTTTAATAAAATATAAATAAACAAAATAATATAATATTTATTAATTTAAATATTATTAGTTTAATTTAGCAAAATTTGCCTAAATTTCAAAATATAATAAATAAAGTTATAAATTTTTTATTTATTTCGGTAATCGTTTTAGGATCTAACATACTTACATACCAATATTTATTTGTAATGATATTAAACATATTGTCTAAGAACTGAGTAAACAGGGCAGCCAACCTAAAATATAGTTCTAGATTCTCAGGTAAATTTATATTGCAGAGTTTACAAACTGATTTTTGATCTATTACAGTAGAAATAGAATCAATTGTTAACTTTAATATATAATAAGTTTCTGAGGTCCTCATCTATACCAATATATAGATAAAAACCAACGGCAGATTGAGAAATAAATAGGTAAGGTTAATTATTTTAGAGTTATAATGTATTTTGATTCTAACAACAGAGTTTGATCTGTTTTTTTAGAAGGTAATTTATATACATCTGTTATTTCATCCATCGAAGCATGCATATTCATTTTGTTCCTGACCGGTTTCAGATTTTCATCCATCGTCAGAACAAATTCACCAAGTTCGTGTAAAGAGTTCATTTCAACGTAACGTTTCTGTTACACTCACACTTGTTGGTTAGTTGATTGGTTATCTCATTAACATGTTCATATATGTTTAATTCATTACTTTCTGCCTTTATATTGGCTTCCTTTATTAAATTTAACTTTATACCATAGTTCGAAATCTTTTTTATTTTTCTTTCTTTTTTGGATATAAAATGATACAACCAACGAACCAATAAGTGTGAGTGTAACAGAAATATTACGTTGAAGTGAACACTCTACACGAACTTCGTGAATTTACTCTGACGATGGATGAAAAATTCAAAACCGGTTCAGAAACAAAATGAATATGCATGCAACGACGGATAAAATACCAGATATGTTATCAAGCATTGCGGATTTAATAATTTGTATACGTTTGTAGTATATGCCGTATAATTTTATTTAGAGTACATCTATCTTTAATAGGAACTATATCTAATAAAGCACTTTATTATCTAAGAAAGTAATAAAGCACTTTTAATAATTTTGATTAGGCTATTTAAAACGGTTTACATGAATCCTAAGACTGTGTCCGACTCAGTTCAATGTGTTGCACAATGGGATTCTAGAGATGAAATTGGAAAGAGGAAGGCATAATGGACATCCACTATTCACAACCATTTGTTATGGCAAATTCGCCATTTTTACTTGTTGCATGCATTTGTAAAGTTCTAATATAAAGTTTTGGAATTATATTTTTAAATATGGTGAAAATTGCAAACGATCAACCAATAAGCTTGCAGCAGAGATTGGTAAATTGAATACACAATAATATTACTTAAGTGAGAACTGGTCCGTTTTTCTTTTGAGAATAACCGAAATTCAATATGTATATTCTTATGCAGATATAGCCTCATTCAGTAAGTAACGAGACAAATCGCTGTAGCTCAGAAACGGTTTGTTTAATCAGTACAATATTTCAGTGCGTTAAGTTGGCATCCTTGTACTTAGTTTCTCACATCAGCTGTTCAAGAGTATTTGGTAAGCATAACATCAAATGAATTCAGTTAACAATGGCGAGTCCGCTCGAGAATAGCACCTCGGAAGAACAACGCTCAGTGATTGGATTTTTACTTGCAGAGGGTATCAAAGGTATTAGTTGTTTTTAATTTAATTTTTTTATTAAAAGGCATTAATTATTGTTTTTATTTATTTTTATTTAAAAAAAAAAAATTCAAAATCTAATTGTTCGACATTCTGTATTCAGAATATTACTAGATAAAATAAATGTATAAATACTATAATTTTAATAGGTATTTACAATGTATTATGTACTTTAAAACTGTCCTAAAGGTTATAAGATGTGAAGGTTCAGTAAAGTGTACTGTAGAGTGGGTTTTGGTATGGGGTGGTGCGGCAGTCAGAAATGTCCTTTTGATCCTGTTTACTTCCATTTACACCTGCTATATACCACCTCGCTCTTTCAGTCTGTATGGTCCACTTACATTCCTCTCCACTTTGCAAACCTTCCCTTTTCGCTCACAAATTATTACTTTCATTTCGAGAGACAGTGTTGTTACATTGCTCTGCCCAACAACTATCAAACTACACTTCTACACAATATTGGACTAAAATGTCTCATTCTTTTCCACATTTTTATCCCACTAACATGTTCATATATGTTTAATTCATTACTTTGTGGCTTTATATTGGCTTCTTTTATTAGTTTAACTTTGTACCATAGTTCCAGATTTTTCTCCTGTCCTTTTAGAATATAAAATGAATTTATTATTCTTTTCTTTTATTGACTGCAAGCCCCTCCGGAATACTTTTAAAATTTACTTATTCTACCAAAATTTCAAACAAAATTGATGTCTATATATGTTCTACTGAGGTAAGGGATTAGCTCAGTAGTAACGCCCTGAACTTCCACGTGAAGGTCCCGGGTTTGTAACTCTTAGATTTGCTCTTCCTAGGCGCCTCTACATAGGGTTGCCAACTGGGAAATACAAAAAAAGAGGACATTTTTGAAAAAATATTTAATTTTGATTACGCCTTGATTATACTGCCATCTGTTAAAACTGGTAAAAACCATATTTGGGACAATGATTGCATTATATTTTTATATTAATATGGAATGATAACATTATCTGCAATAGGTACATTTAGTTTTGTCTTTTCAGATGAAATTTGCTTAGCAATTTCCGAATCATCAAAAATTTTTATTAAAAGTTTGTTCGTGCAAGCTTCAGAGCTTTTTAAAACTAAAATGGTGATATAATGTGAGAAAGCTAATGTTCCTTCAATAGCTGATACTTTATTCAAGAGGTGAATTTTTTTAATAAAAAAAAAAAAACATATGCGCATGAAACTGACGTAATTACAAACCCGTGCATATGGCCTCAGATTCTGAATTTGATGATGGTTTAAAAAATTTAAACTTAGTTCATAGTTCTTATACGGAATAAACACTTCCGTTTACTCATTTCAAGGCAAAAATTGAAAAAAAATCAAAGCAATTCTTTCGAATTTATAATAATATTGCTAGTATTATGACCTGAAACTTACTTTCTTTATCACGGAAAATGTCTCTGATGCTTTCCAGCGCTGAGGAACCAACCACCACAACAATTTAAATTAAGCCTAAAGATAGAAACATTATATATTTTGATAACTGGACGTTAAGTGCGCCTGAAAAATGTAAGCATGTATGCGATGTGTTATCACACTTTTACTTTACTCTAAAACAATGTATGTATTAGCTAGAGGAGTTAAAAAAAAAAAAAACAGGATTCTTTATTGCTATATGTTTCGTATACCGAAAGGGCATTGGGATGCTCTTCTTCAGGAGCTCTTTAGGGTAGGAGAGGAGTGTACTTTGAGAACATTGAGATTGAAATGAAAAATTTTTTGGTACCCAAAACGTTGAGCAGCAAAATTTTTGTTTTTTTCTTGAAAAACTTCTCTGGCCATTGCCGTATAAACATCTTATTATAACTTAAAATGCCTGACGATATGAAAATCAATTCAATATATATGTATAATTTGTATGCCAAATTCAAAGTAACTCATTAGTAACTTTGTCGAGAATACTGAAATGAAGCGTTCAGTAAAGTCTTACTGTTTCGGTGAATTAATTTCCTTCAAAATTCCGAGAATAGAAGTGGTGCCTCAATGAAATTTAATACATATATATTTTTGTTGTTGTGGTGGTTGGTTCCGCAGAGCTGGAAAGCATCAAGAGACATTTTCCGTGGTAGCCTGCTTCATTTTGTAGTCATCGACCGGTTTCGGGCGTTTGCCCATCTTCAGGATGCGTTTTTCAGACAGTGTGACAACACAGACTTGCACGGAGCAAATTCAGTTTTACACACTCTCGAGAACCACTGATCCCGAAAAGCGAGTTGATTTGCAGAAGAAAGGAGTACTTTTTGAGCTTTGTGTTTTCTTTTATAGGCTGTTTAATATTTTCTTATCGTTATGATGGGTCAATTTGAATTCCAATAAATTCTGAACCAGTTTTACAGCCTGAAGTTTTATTATATATTAAAAATATATAAAAACTTTTTACATTTTTTTACTACTACGACGTTTCGGCTATTCACTTGCCATTATCAAGTAGTTTATTCTTTGATAAAAGTATGTTATTTCTGTAAGTAATATAAATTTTGAGATTATAAATTAACATGAATATAATTATATCAAATAACTTTTTTTATATGCTAGTACACTGTATAATACAATTGATTATGTCCACAGATTATTTTTTTACTTACCTAAATTTCGTTATTTTTATATATATATATATATTTTTTTTGTTAATCAGTTTTAAATACATCGTTATTTTGCACAAGCTATTTGTTGTTATGTTGATTCCTTTGATAATCTTGGATATATAATTGTATCTGCGTCATATATTCTTTAACCACGTGGTTAGTGTTTTATTTTAAAATTTATTTGCTTGTTTGTATTATTGATTATTATTTTTTTCCAGGCCTATAGAAAGATTTTAATTATATGATTTAATTTTTAATTTAGAAAATGTAATTTGGACAGAATTTATTAAAATAGTTACTTACTGTATGTTTGAGTTGACCCTTACTTATAGCGTGTATCTGGGTAACTAACTGAGAACAGGGTCTTTTGTAGGACGGTTTTGCCTGCTTAGTTATATTTGAATGCCTTGTTTAATTTAAGTACTGTTTTTTTTTAAAAAATTTTTTTGTTTTTATTTGTTTAATTTATTTAATGCTGAATGAGTGTTATTTAAATTTTATACAACTATGAAATGAATTTTTATATATTTTTTGTTAAACTTGGTGATTAAAAAAGGTACTATTGTTCTATATAGTTGGCTGTTTTAATAGCTATATGGATAGGTAGTAAGGAAGCAGGTTATTGTTGTTTAGCAAATGTTATATATGTTTTTTTAAACTATTTATTACGTTAGCGTATAGTTTTACTTGTGCTCCTTCCTTACGATCATTGACTATTTTGTCTTCATTCAAAGCAATATAAATTGCCTCAAGTGTTTTTCTTTTATTTAAATTTTTTTCCCTGTCAACTATTGTAGTGTTATCAGAATTTTTGTTTTTTTCTTGAAAAACTTCTCTGGCCATTGCCGTATAAACATCTTATTATAGCTTAGAATGCCTGACGATATGAAAATCAATTCAATATATGTATAATTTGTATGCCAAATTCAAAGTAACTCATTAGTAACTTTGTCGAGAATACTGAAATGAAGCGTTCAGTAAAGTCTTACTGTTTCGGTGAATTAATTTCCTTCAAAATTCCGAGAATAGAAGTGGTGCCTAAATAAAATTTAATACATATATATTTTTGTTGTTGTGGTGGTTGGTTCCGTAGAGCTAGAAAGCATCAAGAGACATTTTCCGTGGTAGCCTGCTTCATTTTGTAGTCATCGACCGGTTTCGGGCGTTTGCCCATCTTCAAGATGCATTTTTCAGACAGTGTGACAACACAGACTTGCACGGAGCAAATTCAGTTTTACACACTCTCGAGAACCACTGATCCCGAAAAGCGAGTTGATTTGCAGAAGAAAGGAGTACTTTTATTCTAAGGCAACTTCGCATACATCTGCGCAATTAATACCTCAAACTACTGAAAAATTAGGCTAGGAAATTTTGTCAAATCCATCTTATAGACCGGATTAGATTATTGTAGGGGATTATTGCACTACGACCTGAAAGATCTATTGTGCCTCCCATAGACTTCTCCAATGCACAGCCGGCCTCCAAACAGCGTTCTCTAGCTAAAGACAACGCTGCCCATCACCGGACAGTGAATTTTAGAGGCTCCTAGGAAGAAAAAATCGAAGAGCAGTATGCTGGATTCGAACCCAGGACCTCGTGTTGCTAGTCCAGCGCGCTACCCTGAGCTAATACCTTCCTCCTCCCTTGGTGTACGCCAGTTAACTAGGAACGGAGACCCTACTTTGTGTACTGTGTTTGTCCTTGTCTGTTTACACACTATCGAGTGTGTAAAACTGAATTTGCTCTGTGCAAGTCTGTGTTGTCACACTGTCTGAAAAACGCATCCTGAAGATGGGCAAACGCCCGAAACCGGTCAATGATCACAAAATGAAGTAGGCTACCACGGAAAATGTCTCTGACATATTTTTTTGTTGGGGAAGCGGAAAAATACCCCAACTCTCCCTATTCAATATCATGCAATATCAAAGTGTATGGCTCTTTAGAGGAAAACCTAACTTGAGTCTACTTTCAAAATGAATTTTTCCAGAAAAATATATAAAAAAAAAAGTTGCTGCAACTCTTTATACGTATAATAGATATTCTAAGTTTAAAGAAAATCGTTGGAACAATTTTCGGGAAAATCATAAGAAAGTAAAAAAAAAAAACTTCCCTTTTATCAAAATGGATAGTTCCGGTTGATCGATTTGTTTACTAAAATCTGTTTTGTCCGGTCCATTGGTAGAACTTAAATAACCATAATTAGTTTCTATTTTCTGCGCTTTCATTTTTGAATATAATGACCACACATCACACAAAAGACATAAACACAGACCGATTCCTAAAAAAAAAAAAAATAGACACTTTTTCGAACTTAAGAGATCTCAAAACGTGAGAACTCAAATTCGAAATATTGATACGATCGCAGTACTTTCTGTTAGTAGCAACAAGAGAATGTAACTAATTCTTTGTTGTATATCTGACCGATTGTTATTGTTTATAATTTTATAAGCTTCCAGTGTAAAGTTGAGTGAACATTCTTTTATATTAATGAATGATGCGCCCAAAAAAAAAAGATTTTCCATTTTTCAATAACTATTATCAACCTTATTTGATTTTTAAGTTGGTTAGGCAGAGAAATGTTACTAATTTCAACTGAAAGTTTGCTAATAGCTCTGCTTCGATTGAACTGTGAAAAGTTGTCTCTGTATACTCATTAGAAGTTTGGAAACCTGTTGGCAATGCCTGTAGGATATGGAGGTTGCAATTGAATTGATTTCAGTTCATAAAAGTGGATTTAATAATCCTCAAATATCCTCAAGATTTACTTTAGATATTAAATTAGTTTTGCTCCCCAGTGCATAATGTTTAAGAACCATTCCGTTCCCGTGTGGATAATTCTTCTTACTATATTCTACCTTATTTAAGAAATAATTAGATGTGAACACACACACTTTATAAATTCATTATATTTTTCTTGTGTATTTCATAACTTTCATTGGACAAAATTTTTTTTGTTTTTAAATTCTGAATTCTTGCAGCGCATTTAATTATTCTTTATTCTTTAAGGATTCTTGAAGATTATTAAGGTTATTAAAGGAAGCTTTTTAAATCACATGGCTGCCATGAATAATCTAATTGTTTATAAAACAAAAACCTAGAAGATGTGTTGGCATGACTTTTCCTGGTATGCTCTACTCGCGGATCTTGTCTAACATTTTCAGAAAGATGTGATTTTTTAAAGTGACAAGTCATTAAAGGAAGAATCAAATTCACAAATTCAAATTTTTTACAATTACATTTAAAGTGAAGTTTCAGTTTAATTACCAACGCCAGTTTCAATGTGTAGCATGAAAATAGCCTAATATATTGTTGATTATCCCAAACTTGAGCCCCATAGCATGCAATAGAACAGAGACAAAAATTAAACACCAGAAATTTTGGAGAGAATTTATAGATACATACACCTTAAGGAGACATTCTCTTTTAGGTGTGTACCTACACAAAGACCAGAAATCAAGGAAAAAGGTGTATACCTATACAAAGACCGGGAATAAATTCAAATCAGACCATGTATTTATTGCGGGACTTTGTAGCAGCACCATTTTTTAAAGGCAGGCGTAGTCATTTGTGTATGAAATTTAACACCAAGCAATGATTATTTGAGGGTACTAAACTAAAAGAAATTAATGATGCGTGAGGTGCGGTCTATGTGCCCTCAAGGGGTATCTGTTGCATTAGTTATTTGGGGAATAGCGACCACACAGGTTACCACAGCTCAGTACTCTATGCACTTCGTCAGAACAGTACACAATATACTTAAACTACATACACTCTACACTTTACAAACAAGGACAAACACAGTACACAAAGTAGGGTCTCTGTCTTCTAGTTAACTGGCGAACAGAGGAAGGTATTATCTCAGGGTAGCGCGCTGGACTAGCAACACGAGGTCCTGGGTTCGAATCCAGCATACTGCTCTTAGATTTTTTCTTCCTAGGAGCCTCTAAAATTCACTGTCCGGTGATGGGCAGTGTTGTCTGTAGCTAGAGAACGCTGCTTAGAGGCAGTCTGTGCATTAGAGAAGTCTCCGGGCGGCACAATAGATCTTTCAGGTCGTAGTGCAATAATCCCCTACAATAATCTAATCCGGTCTATAAGATGGATTGGGCAAAATGTTCCAGCCTAATTTTTCAGCAATTTGAAGTATTAATTGCGCAGATGTATGCGAAGTTGTCTTAGAATAAAAGTATTCCTTTCTTCTGCAAATCATCTCGCTTTTCAGGATCAGAGGTTTCGGTTTATTTTCCAGGATCTCTTTTACTCGTTTTGATAGTATATTATTTTTCAAAAAAAAAAAAAAAATTGTGAGATTCAAGTGTTGGATTTAAAAACCTTGATTGGTAATCCCGATAATTTGCAAATCAGACAATTTTTCGGCCACTTTTATATTGGTCAACTCAATTTTTGAAGAACCCACGAATCATATAACTTATATCATATTACTTAAGAATTCGGAAATAAATTTTCCCCTCAGAAAATAGAAATCGTACCACTGAACATTTCTCTTTCAAAGTACAGATTTCTAGAGATCAGAGTTGAATAATAGTGATCATGTTTACTGAAACAGTGGTCAATCAACTGTTTTGAACTGATGACGAGAAGACAACAATTATTATATCAGATTTTTTACTTTTCCAATATATCTCTATTTCTGGTAACTAACTTGACTTAACGCTATCATCATCAATATATGTCATTAGCGAACCTTTATTGAAGAATTTTAGAGAATCTGCGATTTAAGAATTGTCATTTTTTCAAGATCTGCGATCTCTATAATGGAATTAGTTGATGTAATTTCTTTCAGAATTGAATCAATGGACATGAAAGCATTCAGTTTCCATGGTGATTTCTTCCTGCCTTTTATCAAAGCAAAAAAGAAAAAAGAAATAGAATTTGAGATAATATGAAATTGAAGGACGAAATATTTGAAATGATGACTGTGCCTATTGTACAATTCTAGCCAATAGCAGTGTCTGCAAGCACCATATAACTGGCCCCAACAAACTATTGAATCTTTCCTATATCTACAATAAAATGCCTTGCCTATTTCACACATACACACACACACATTTTATAGTTATATTCCTATATGTACTATTTAGGTTTTAACCCCATTTAACAAGTGATTTTCAAACTATTCCAACTCTTCTGAATACCACAACTATTTTCTTAACTCGTGCACTATGATTATCATCGCCAAAACACATTGCATTCTCCAGTATGGAATAGTTTCTATATAAGCATATCTTTCCAGTAGAAGTTGCCTGATCATGCCTTTCCTCTTTGGATTTTACCGACACTCCCCCACATCCAACTAACCACTTTTATTCAAATTATATTGGCTTTATTTTCTACAGCTGGCAAATTGTCTAACTTTTATCTGAAATAAACGCTGATTCAATTTTAAAACTTATATTACTTATAGGAAAATTTCAATTTTCCTTTTATTATTATTATTTGATTTTT
>JAAEAF010011084.1:0-11835 GCA_011037195.1 Triatoma infestans
ATAGAGCCTCTTTGCCCCCCCCCCCGACTGGCATCCATCCGGTGCAGATGCCCCAACCTGTCTTTGCTGTGGCCACAAGATCATCCTCCCTGTAAAGCTCTCCTAGTTCCTTATTCTTCCTTACTCCATTTTTCCTGGATAGGCCCATATATTGTCCTTAATACCTTCCTTTCCCAGGTATTAACCTTTCTTTTATCCGCCTTCCTTAGGGTCCAGGTTTCGGAGCCATACAAAACTACTGGTCTGAGGATCGTCCTATAAATGGTGACTTTTGCCTGCTTTGATATGCATTTATTTCGCAGTGTCGGCAACAAGGCTGCATAACATCTATTTCCAGCGCTTATTCTACTCTTAATATCCTGGCTTACGACGTTTTTGCAGGTTAGTAAGCTGGCTAGATAATTGAAATCTTTTGTAGCTTTAACTATTTATTAAATTAGTAATTTTACAAGGTAATTATTAGTTATGATCTTGAATTAACTTATAAACGCATAGAATCGAATAACTAGTAGCGAAAAATTGTTGAAACTCAAATGTTAACACTTAAACTAGCACTGAATTTAAGAGAGTGATTCCAGCAAAAAATTTTTTTTTGGTTGAATGTCTATTTCCGACTGCTCTGGTTGAGTGCAGAATTTAGACTCTCTCTTGAAAGAATGCCTTCTCTTTGTAGTGCAAAACCTCCCTTGTGAAAAGGGGCAAAAAAGACAATGGTAACTAAGTTCTGTAACGGTGGCTTCCACCTGAATAGTCCCTTTTGCCAGCAAATGTTAGAATATTCTTCAAATAATGATTTTATTCAAATAAAATATATTTATAGATATATTTCTGTCATCCATCACATACCCCTCACCAAAAACAACAAAAGAATATAGTTTTCCTTCGCCGCACAGGGCATTTTTACTTTCTCTCAGTTCTGGTAAGTGAAATTATTGCGACTATGTCTATTTATAGTATCGAAATTTCACCGGAAATACATGCTTTGAGGTGTGCTGACAATGAGAAAATCATAAGTTCAACACTCAAGCGACTTTCTCTTAATGCAATTTACGAAGTTACAATCGACTAATTCTCTTCAAACATACAATTCATCCTAGGCTTTACCCACTTTTTGCCAACCAACTTACATTTTTCTTTTTTTTAAACCATTAATTTTCTTCAAATTATATTTATAGATACAATTTATGGCATCCATTACACATAGTTGAAACCATACTTTATATTGAAGTGTTACTCCAGCATTTTAGTACTCCAGAACCAATTTCTTCCGGAAAATGTTTGAAATAAAAGTAATACGTATTTATGTGTGTAAATGGTATACGAAGTTTAAAGAAAATCGTTGGAGCCGTTTTTCGAGATAATCACGAAAGACCCTTTTCAGTAAATTAGCACTTCCGGTTGATGGATTTTGTGCCAGATGAAACCTTCGTACCAGATGCTATGGTAGATAGTATCTTAGACTGAATACCACCATTTCTTTTCTGAGATTGTGAAATTGGGTTCACACTCACACTCACGCTCACACATACACAAACGCATACAAACCATTCAATAAAACATTTTCTTTTGTACTCAGTGAACCATAAAACAAGTATTTCCGGTAAAAACATGTATTTCAAAAATTGGTCAGTAAGAGGAGGAGTAGGAGAAAACAAAAACAAGAAATATGTTTATTTTAATTTAGTAAATAGGTAAATATTTTTAAGTAATAAAAAATTAATTGCAAACAATTTTCGTTTTTTTTTTTACTCCGAGCAATATTTGTAGGTGTAAAAAGAAATATATTAAAAGTTGATGATAATTACTCAAATATAAAAATTAAATACATTTATTATTTGAATTAAGAGTTTAAATTAATGTTATTCTATTAAAATATGAATATTTTTTTTTGTTGTTTTTGTTTGTAAAATATATTGATAACGTGGGCTGAGGTGTGTTGCCCGTGGGTAGTATTAACAAAAAGGGGAAATCTTTCTGGTGTTTAGAGCTTAGCGCTATATATATATATATATATATAATATACTTTACTTCTTTGAGATGGTAGTAGTTGGAAGAGCCCAGTCAGTGGCCACCTCACCTATCGGACAGGTACGTCAGCTGACGTAGCAAAGTGACGTTGTACATCGTATCCGCTACACTCTTACTACCAGAAATTTTCCCTATATAGGCAAGGATACGCCCACTATAAGAAACACTATCTATATTACATTATTATTATTATTATTGTTATTCTAATTGTTTATTTTTATTATTTACGTCACAATGTTCACCTTTATTATTATAAATGCTGACCATTTTTGTAGTTTTTATTTCATTTACATTTTTATTTTTATTTTTTTTTGAACAAGCGTTATAATTTATTTCTTTTTTTTTATTATTATTATGAACAATTAACACTAACATAAAAATCTTTATACGGAAGTTTATTGTTAATCATAGAGCAATAAAATAGTTATTATATAATTAAGTGGCATTTTATTATATGATTAATTATTTATTTAATCACCATTTTTTAAATATAAGAAAATAAGAAATAAATAAATAAATAAACGTAATAACTATATGTAAATTCTCTGTTTTTAATCCATAACTTTCAATTTAAGCCTATCAGAACAGTAAATGAATGCCAAATTTTGGCCATAGATTGGGTTAACGTGTTCTAAAGACATTCACTTTTTTTTGTTTTGTAATTATTTTGTAGATGCCCAAAATTTAAAATGCTTTGCACCTTTTACATTATTCTGTTAGCCCCCTGTCACTGACTGAGTTAATCCTCATTCTGCATCCTTGCAGAACTAAACCTAAAATAACATATTTATACCATTTACTTGTGGTGGTGGTTGGTTCCGCGGAGGTGGCAAACATCAGAGACATTTTCCAAGATAGCCTGCTTCTTTTTATGGTCATCGACCGGTTTCAGGCGTTCGCCCATCATCAGGATGTTTTTGTTAAACAGTCTAATAACATAGACTTGCACAGAGCAAATACAGTTGTTACACTCAACACTTTTCGGTGGGAAACTTCTTCCCTAAAAGGGCGACTCTCCTGTACTTTGAATGTACATAATCGGGAGACATGTCTTTCTGAAGTGGTGGGTCTACATCGGGATTCGCACACCGGCAAGATATGAATGGTACGAAGAAATGTAGTAGGAATTCAGTTGAGTGTATCAACTGTATTTGCTCTGTGCAAGTCTATGTTGTTACACTGTTTAACAATACTACACTTTGATCTTAGCCAAAAGGCCGAGAAGCGATGGACCGTTGAATGGTAAATGGGCAAGGATGGGTCTGGTAGGGGATGGGAGCTGTAGGTGTGGACAGGAGGAGGTTAGTAAGCGTGTGTTGTTGGATTGCCTACTGTATTCTGATTTGTACACTGATCCACGTTGCCTTGGAGAATAATAGTCTGCCCCTGCTGCTCGAAAACAGTGCCGCGTACAGAGGTTTTAGGCGTTTTGCGGTAGAAGCATTTAAAAGGAAAATGGAATGGGTCAATAGGGGTGGATTGGGTAGGTAGTTTACAAGTTGGATTGGAAGTAATTTGTTGCATGAATGCGGGTTTTAAGCTAGTTTGTAAGATTAGATGTAGGGTTTCTCATACCCTCCAGGAATATTAAGTACTGAGGGGCGTAAGAGTGTGAATGGTTGAATGGACGAACTTAGAGTGGAAAGGTGTAAATAAATTTAAACTGTATTGGATGAGTGAAAGATAGATTGGATAGGGTTAGCTTAGGTTCTTTGCCCTCCCAGGAATATCGAGTACTGGGGCCCTGTAGGTTAGGATTAGCTTGGTTAAGTTCATTTCTATTGTTTCAGGGCGTCACGCTCTGCGTTAGGGGCATCACTTAGGTTAGGGGCTTCTATAGGGGGCGGGTATGCGCGAGAACCCAGGGAGTTACAAAAAAAAAAAAAAAAAACTAACGAAAACATTTTGATGATGGGCTGATGGGTGAACGCCCAAAACCGGTTGATGACCACAAAAAAGAAGCAGCTATCACGGAAATGTCTCTGATATATACCATTTACACTACATTCCTTCGTACCATTCATATCTTCCCGGTGTGCGAATCCCGATATATAGACCCACCCCTCCAAAAAGACATTCTCTCACGAATTGTGCATTGAAAGTACTGGGAAGTCGTCCTTGTAGGGAAGAAGTTTCCCACCGAAAATGTCTCCCTCCCCTACTTATACATCTAATCAAAAGAGAAACCATTCTGCTACAATTTATAAATTTTCACTTCAATTTCGACCGAAATACGTTGGAAATGTAAATAAATTTCCGGCTTGCTTTTTCAAATTTTTTCCCCAAACCAGTTTTGAACCCAAAGCGGCTTTCTAAAGAGAAAAAAAAAAATGAAAAACGATACAATATAAATTTCTAAGATTGTGCTCTTGAAGTTATCTTATGCGACAGAAGAAGTTATTTGAAAAAATTAATTTTTATATTAAAGAATTCACCACATTAATAGAAGTTTTTATTTTTATTTTTATTATCTGCTTTAATAGCAGTAACAAATTGTTAAATACTAGGAAGTAGTAATTTAACGATGTTTAATGTTGGTGTGTGTGTGTGTAAGTAGGAGGAACATACATATGATCATACTACATACGAAGACAGTATGAAGAAGGAATAAGCCGACGACCAGATATACGACGGCATACCTGGCGCCTCTACCATGCACCGTACACACATATACACACACACACTCATACACTAGAAGTGTAGTTACATATGATACAAGAGAGAAGGTATGAGTGGCACATGCTAACACATTAAAGTTGCGCCCAGGTCACCTCTACACAGTGCGCGTGCCATTCATACCGCCATCTAATACCTTGCCCATTACTTGAGGAAAGTGTTTTCAACCTTCTTAACTTGTGATGTTCTTTCTTTCCTTACTTCTTTTATTTATAATTTTGATGCCAAAGAGAGAGAGAGATCGGAGAGAGAGATCAAGATCTAGGCGGGCTGTTGCCTTTCCTTTTCGTATTAAAATAAATAAGTCGCTGTATATGTGTGTATGTATTTATGAACAGAGAAAGATGGAGTGAGTGGATATGAAAAAAAGCACAAGGTATTCGAATTAATACTTAACGCGGCATTCTAGCTGCGAGCGCTTTCTAACGCTTACCACTAATAATGCCATTTGTATACTTTTATACTAATCATTCTTTTGCCTTACGTAAAAAAAAAAGAAAAAAAAAGAAAGAATTTACTACCATGAATAAGCGAAATACACTTAACAGTGGTGACTTGAATGGTAGGTTATGAAGTAAGTGGCCAACCAAACTTATCCTGCTTTAAAACACACACTTTTTTTTTTTTTTTTTATTTACTAAATCAGTTACTTTCTAATAAAATATATTTCAAAATTTTACTGTTGGAGCGTAAGCCCATAGATTTATATTTAAATTATTTATTGACATTTAGCCCTTTACAATTACAGTACAGCAATTTCACCATAAAAGAGTTAATAGGAATGAAACTTACCACTTTTGGAATGAAACAAATCTTTTATTTGGAAACGTACAGTAACATCCTCAAAAACAATTAAAATATATACATATACAAGATGTCCACTCCTGGCCTAATACAAGCTTTAACTCTCAAAGGCTCATGGTGCTCGCATTATGATTCTTTTTAGGCTATTCATACTCGTATTTCATATGTCATTAACCATTCTCTCAAGATATGACCATATACAGGTAGCCCAAGGTCAAATCTGCAGCACTAATAAACTCAGGAACATACAGTCTTAGCCATTCGCTGGGTGAACCTCTCCCCTAGATGATGGACCTTGCTGAAACATAAAATGAGTATATGAAAAAGAAGTCTTCGATTTATATATTAATTAAAAGTTAACAGCATTTACTAAGAAATGGATTGTCTATTGTAACTCTTGATTACTCAATCCCCACCAAATCATAATCAGAACTCGAAAGTGATGCCCACTTTTAACTTAACTAAACACTACCTATGCTCCTATAGAACTCTATCCTATCATTTTGGGAGTTCAATTTTTCTTTTTTGTTGAATTAGTAAACAGATTTTTTTCTGTGAAGATCGTGTGCATCACGCTGCAACAGAACTTTAGACGTGTCCCTACTTCAGAGGAGTTTTCAGTGTCTGTCCTATGATTATCCGATTACCTTCAATCCTGATATCGTTTTTTTTGGGGGGGGGGCACAAATGCATATGTTGCTTGCATGAAACGTAGTGTTTTATCTACACACTAAAGCATTTTTTGCATGTACGAGGCATGTCCAGAAAATAAGTGTACTGAGGCTCTCACGGCCGGAGGGATTTTGTTTTCGACATGTTGTTTACACTGTCGTGTAGCCTGATTCCTCACCTCCGCAACGAGACCGGTTCGAGGTCAGTACGTTGAAAACTGTCGACGCGACAATACGTTTCGTGCAAAATGTCAATCCAATCTCCCGCCAAGTGTGAAATACAAGAGTATTTGCAAGAGTTTTTGAGACGCTACAAACTCCATGGAGATGAATTTCTCCGCTCCATCATTACTGGAGATGAAACTTGGGTTGCACATTACACACCTGAAACCAAAAGGCAGTCTCAACAGTGGCGTCACACCTCTTCACCCTCCGCCAAAAAGTTCAAAACAACAATTTCAGCCAAGAAAATCATTGCATTCGTGTTTTGGGACTGTCAAGGCATAATTTTAATTGAATATATGCCTCAAGAGGAGACCATCAACTCAGCAAGATACTGTTAGACACAAAAAAAATTGCGGAGGGCGATTCAGAACAAAAGAAGAGGCAGCTGACAAAGGGAGTCAGCCTGCTCCACGACAATGCCAGACCACACACGGCCAACGCCACGAAGGAACTGCTTGCCTCGTGCATTCCGCGCATTCCCCTGGCCTAGCACCTTCAGATTACTCCTAATTTGCAGCAATCTTTACCTCCCTGAAGCTGCACATGTGTGGAAAAAGGTTTTCAACCGACGAGGAAGTGAAGGGGAGATGGAGAAGTGGACGAAGGGGTTGGCAGGAAACTACTTCGAGGAAGGCATCAAAAAATTGATATCCCGGTTCACCACCTGCATTGAGAGGAATGGTGACTATGTCGAAAAATAGCTTACATATGTACTAATGTAACCAGGTAATTTTTTTGTTCAAATAAAAATTTTTGTAACCTACAAAAATTCAGTACACTTACTTACTGGACATGCCTCGTACATAAGGACTATACATATTATATTTATGTGTATATATATATTTTCATTAAATGTCTGCTTTCAATGTCCTCGTGACTGATGAGTACGTTGTGTGTCCCAGCAACTCAACTCAGTTGAGCAGCCTCACTGACCAAGGTCGTGTATCTCTCTCGACATAGATTTTTCTGAAATGCCCAACTCACGAGGCATGATTTTTTTTTTTCTTATCATCCGGGCTGCTATAGCTTTAATCACGTTTTCCGTACAAACTACAGAAACTCTTTCAGTTATTGAAAGAGAGGTTCTCGGCTAATACTCAGAGGATGAATGTATTTCAAAAATCTGAGTAGTTGATTTGCCCCCCGCCTCCCTTGTGAAGAGATATTACAGCAATACGGTTTCCTTTGTCATCCCGGTGGTCTTTATAACTATTCTAATTAACATGACAGAAAATTTCATTAATGTTAAATGCTATAATACTGGATCTAATCCCAAAATTAGCGTAATAATGGAGGATTATTCTCCTTAGTATCAAATTTTCAATAATGAAAGTATACTTCCGGAAAAGTCTTTTTCCCAAAAATCGTTCCTGAGAAGTCATTGTCTATGTGTATTTATTCCCCTAGAGAGCAGTAGACTAGCCATTTCTTCAGAGTTCTTGACTTATCTGCCTGTTTCCCAACCTAACAACAAAATAATACTTACATTGGCATTGCCATCATTCTTACAATAAACACCATAGGTCGTGCAGATACAGTTGTTATGCGAACCCACAGCCACATACAACCACTAACAATTATTTACATTTGAAATGTTAATTGGGTGTGATGTGTTGTAGTACGAGCGGTTTAGTAAAAGGGCTTGTAAGTATATGTGTTTAAGAGAGAAGTATTAGTAATAAGAGAGTAGCCACCACTGCTAACAATAAATATATTCTATTGAAATAATAACTACAAGTTATTTGCAAGATATTATAAACTTATTAACATGCACTGATGCTAAGAGAGCGAAAAACAAGTGTTCTGCTTCGGTGTCTACAACAAACTGTTATGTTCATGAAATTAAGTATTCATCTAGATTAAATGCAAAGCTCTGATGTTTTAACTTAAGGTGGCACTGATTTTTAGAGAGCGATTCCTGAAGCAAGTGTTCTGTCTTGTTTGAAAGCAGAAGGCAGACCGTTCCAAGAATGCCCTGCTTTAGTGGGGAATTTTCTCTTACAAAAGAGTTTGCCTAACGGATTCCTGTGGCTTTGTTTCTTTAATTACAATGACCTCATATTATAGTACCTGACTCTAAATACACTTTTTTTGAAGGTAAATTCACTATTTTTCCAAAACTGCTTCACTTAAATATTGTCAAAATTCACTAAAAACTATTTTTCAAAACTATTACTTTTGCATTTCGTTCTTCCACTACACATTATACACTGAACCATCTCTACAAATTCAGATTTAATATTGTATACGAAGGGTATTTATATGTTACATTTAGTGCACTTAGAATTTATATGCTAGTAAAGTTCGTTCATATTTATTCGAAGTTTGATACATAATAATGCTCATAGAGGCTAAGAAAAAATATGGAATCTTACAATACCTGTTTCTCTTAAGGATCCATTCAAATCAATATGTATGAAAATATTTAGTCTTATTTACAAAAAGAAGCGTTTGTTATTCCAGGGAAGTTATTTTTAATGCTCTATAAAGTACATGATTGTAAATATTATATTAGAATGATCTACTGATCCCGTTAATTGTATTATTTACTTCAATGTCAATTTTCTTGTTGTTTCGTTGTTTTAAGAATGACAACCAATTTAAAAATAAGTAATTATTTTTGTTGTAATAAAAAGGAAAAATACCTTAATAACTAAATTGTTTAAATTTATTAGGGTATCATAAATATATTAGACTGCCTTGTAGGTCACCTGCTTTTAATGAATATTCTGTCGCTTTGTTCTGGAAACAGTCCTTGGAATTGACAATACTATCTGCTATATCTAAAATGAAGACAATGCAGAAGGTTGCATTTATATCCCATTTTTTGGAATAAAGTCTGTGCTCATAACTTATATTGGATATCCACAAATTTTATATTTACTGTGTTTGTTTTTTTTTTACTGCAGCGAAGACAAAAGTTGAGACAATAAGTTTAAAAAAAAAAATAAATAAATAACCTTCTTATTTAATATATTTAGATAAAAATATTATAACAGTTAAAAAACAAAACAAAAATACGCAAATATATTAAAGAATGAGATAAGAAGCACTCCGTGGTTAGAGGGCGTCAGTGCTTCCAGAAATGGAACAAAACATAACGTTGTGTATATGTATGCGTGTGTATACAGTTAGCGTAGGCAAGGACGGGGCCTGCCATATAGGGCAACATTAACCCATTTGAGTGTTTAAGAACGGGATGTTTGGGAAGTTGCCATATACGGAGGATGAGACTCGGTGTGCTGTCCCTCTCCACCTTCTACTTCTACTTCTTCTTCTTCTTCACTCCCCTTACATACACTTATACACTTGAAAAGAAGTCTCCTGAGGCTGTTTGCTGCTGGTAGTGTGTGCGCTGCGGCTGCCAGCTCATAACATGTGGAAGGGAGCACCAAAACTAAGTGGGGAGTATGAGCGCGTGCCCTGCCACACTGCTCTTAACAATCTTTCCAGCTTCAGTCTTCTGCCAGTATCCTTGCTAGATAGCACGGGCTACAAAGGCATATCAAATAAACAACCGTTCGAATCGAACTTTCAAAGCCGGTTTATTCATTTTTAAATTTGTGTAAAAATTTACATTTTTATTTTATTTTTTTAGTGCCATACGACGCTCTACTTTGTCTGTTTTTGTTAAGAAATTGTATATATTGCGGTGATTTTAACTGTCGGTAGAGAAGTAATTTTATTTTGTCGGGAAATTGAGAGAAAACTTAATAAAAAGTGAGCAGTGGAAAAGTGTAAGAAAAAAGAGAAGAAGCTGGGAAAGGACTTGAATCTTTGTCTGCAGGTTTGAATCCGCCTACAATTCAAGTATGAATTTCGACTGTTATTTAAGTCGAATTCATTAAAACGCTACAATAGTCTGCTATGAAGTGTATGTTTCTTATTTAAAGACTTTTCTTTTTTTTTTAAAGAAAATATATAAAAATAATATAAGACTGACTATGTGTGACATAGAACTGAACCCACCCGTAATTGAAATGGATCCAAATAATAACGGCGAACCGGCTGCAGTGATAGCCGGTGAAAAATGCTATTCATTACGGCCAAGATCAGCGATAAAAAGAAGCGATGAAGAGGAAGAAGAAATAGTCACTTGGCGTAGGCGACCAAAACGTAGGCAAAAAACCAAACCAGCTCCATTAAGTAAATACAGAAGAAAAACTGCCAATGCACGGGAACGTTCACGTATGCGTGAAATCAATGAAGCGTTTGATAGTTTACGCCGTGCTGTACCGCATACCGGTTGTCGTGAATCTGAAAAACTCACAAAAATCTCTACATTAAGATTAGCAATGAAATATATAGCCGCTTTAAGTGCTGCATTATCCGATACGAAGACAGAATCTGATGCAGAATCTTTGGTGAGTGATTCTACTACACATGAACTATCGACTAGCGATAGTTCATTAACACCACCTTTGCCATCATTATCCGTACTTGAACCAAATTTTTCTGATCCTTATACGGATTTCGCCGATAATATTATAACAATACCACTTGATCCGTACGCGGATTTCCCATCATTTGTACTAGATGATCCATTTCCTACGGATTTTAGTTAGCACGTCTTTTTTTTTTTTAATTATTTTTATTTAAATAAATCAATTTAAAGTAATAAGTTTTTTTTTTTCAAAAAATTAAATGTAGGCCATCAAATGTAGGATACAAATATTAAGAAAAAATTTGTTTATTCATAGAGACTTTAACCACCTTTTATAAATTAGCTGGAATTATAAAATAAAAATAAATAAAAAAACAACAAGAAAATAAATATGAGAGAGAATAAATGAATAAAACTAAAACTTAAAAATGAATTTGTATCATCAAAGCTACTAGTGTTAATCTTCATAGATAATTTTTTATGTTAGACAATAAAATATTTGTTCTACTTATAATCACAAAACGAAGAAGTAGCTGTAGAAATGATAATAATGATATTAAATAAATAATTATCATTCTAGGCTAAAAATAAATAAATAAATAAATAAATAAATAAAAATCTTTTCATGTCCAATATGTTGGGGATAAATGTCAAAAAAGCATCCGTCAAAACTGATTAAACAATAATGACATAGGTTAGTTTAGTAATTTTTTTTTTTGTTCATAACCTATTTATATATTACCTATTATATTTTATAAAACAAGACACATTTCTCAATCTTAAGTTTAAACTTAAAAAAAAAAAAAAAAACTGTAATACCTATTGGTTTAAAGTGAATTTAATGTCAAATTATATGTTAAAGACGTAAAAAATAACCCTCGATAATTGACATAATTTCATTAAGAAACATACGTTTTATTCATTAAAAAAATTATTTACTGAAAATACTTCAAAAAATACCATTATTTTTATTGTGAATTTTTTTTAAAGACTTATTTTATAATTTAAAAAAAATATTTAAAATTTTACCAATATAATTGTAATTTT
>JAAEAF010011085.1:0-29331 GCA_011037195.1 Triatoma infestans
ATCTCCTGGAATTTCCAAAACAACATACAGATTAAGACACGGTTTTCCCATCCGCTCTCCTAGCCCTTTATAAACCTTGACCCATCCAATGTCCGTAACACTTGGTGATGGTATGTCACAGGTTAAACTAGATTAATTACTACTGGAATTCTAACTGAAAATTTTTGTAAGTACATTTCCTAAGTTATTTCCATACTTTACCCTTATATATGCCACATATTTTTTAATAGTTGTGATTTAGATTATTTAATAGTTGTGATTTAGTTTAATATTGATCTGTTCTACAACAATAGTTTAAAATAAATTTAAATGTGCTATATATATCATACTCTTTATTTAGTTTATTTATATAGTTTATTTAAAAAAAAAAATGTATTCTGAAAATATTTATTTTAAGTTCATATTTTATGTTGTTTCTATTATTTTTATTTGTATTGAAACCTTTGTACAGACCCTGAAGAAGGCAAGAAATTTGCCGAAACGTCGGTAGAAATTTAAAAAGAGTTTCTTTTGTATGACCGAACCTCAACATCCAATTTACATTTCATTTTATTTTAAAATCTTCTACCGTCCAGTACTGTTCCATAAACTCCTTTTTGTCATAAAAACATTTAAAATAATTTTTTTTTTTTTAAATGAAAAAAATGATGATGGTAATCCATCTGCTTTATTTCATTTGATATTTTATTATATATCTTCGCATTTTATAATGCTTGGAATTAATGTAGATTTTATCGTGTCTTTTTGGAGTTAAGTTTATAATCGATATTGTTGCGTATGTTATAACAGTGTCTGTTACCTTTCGTATCCTTTTTTAGTATAATTTTTTTTTTTGTTGATTTGTAAACATAAATAATAGATGTTTAAAAGCATTGCTGGTATTCCAAATTTGAAGAAAATTGGAAAATTGATAAATTACAGCTTTATAAAATATGTTTCTATGGTTTATTATTTTCTGAAAACGGCTACCAGGATTTTTTTAAAACTTGAAATGATAAACTGGACAGATTACTAAATAGCTATTCGCCCTGCTTAACTACTGTGCCGTGCGGTATTGATTACTGTAGACTTAAGAAGGACATGGGTGTGACAACGGATAGCCTATATAGGTTTTGCCAGGAAGAAAAGGAATCAACTTTGCATGTACTGTGTCAGTGTGAGGGACTTGTATGGCTGAGATTGCCTCTTCGGGGAACTGAAATTGACGCCTTCAAGCATTACACAAGATTCTCTCCCCAGATTCCTAAGTCTAATTAAACAGAAAGGCCTGGAAAGGTTATTATTATTAATGATAGATGCCCGAAGGCGCGGCAACTAAGCCAATATGGCTCTTATCTCTCCAGGAAAAAAACTATCCCAAACATTCCCAAATATGTGAAGTGTCGCCCTCCCAAATATGTGAAACCTAGTATTTGCCAAAGTGACTGGCCAGTGACCACCCAAGCGTGTCCAATCAATAAATCCACCCACCCTTTAAGTAAGCTTCAATAGTCATTTAATAGAAAGATCAAAAGCTGCAATACGGGGCATAAATACTAGTTGGAAATATAAAAGAATATGTTGACCGTTGATGAATTAAGTTACGAAGAAATTTGGTGAGGATTGGTCAAGAAAAAACATTCAATTATGCCAAACGTTTCGACAGAGTTTCCTGTGTTTATCGAGGCTTTAATATATAGAAAGTCGTGAAAGTATAGAAAACTAAAAGTTATTAGTGTCTTACCTTAAAATCATCTACAGAAATGAAAGTTCTTTTAATTTTCCTTTTTATGTTCCTGCGATGTAACAAATGCGTATGTTTATAAATTCTTTCTCCACGACTTTCTATATATTAAAGCCTTGATAAAGACAGGAAACGTTGGCATAATTGAATGTTTGTTCTTGACCGATCCTCACCAAATTTCTTCATAACTATTTGGAAAGATATTTTTACGAAAGATGAAATTCCTCTGGAGCAAAAAAAACGAGTGTTTCAATCCGTGACAATATCTATATTTAGTTACGGGGCGCAAATTTGGGGGTATAGATGCTATGAAGAAATTGGAAAAAATGCAGATGCTGTATTTAAAGAAACTCTACAAGTTACCACAAAACACACCAAATTACATGATTTACTTGGAAACAGATAATAAACTATTATTTTCACAGACATTTACATTACATACAAATTATATATTCAAAATTTTAGATTACCGAGCAATATATATTGTACCCATCTCGCGAAAGAAATTTTTTGCTTGTAAAATAGGCTGGTTTAAAGAGTGGGAAGTTTTAATCCATAGTCATGACCCAGAATGCAATTTAGAGAATATACCTGTTGGGAAATAGAAGGAAGTTATGGGCAAAAACAACTGAATTTTCTAATCAATCTCACAAAGCGAAATGTATACAGCGCGCTTCTAGAGGATTGTACCATGGATTTTACAGCGTTCTGGATAAAAATGTATACTCCTATTATACTAGTTTAACAATCCGAGAGTGGTCATTGTAATGAAGGGCAGGGCTGCTGAATCTGAACTGCAAGCGCTCTATTGAGAATAGAGTAAATTTATGTACTTTGAAACAGGAAGAAGACGCTCCACATTTTCTGGCTGTTTGTCCAGTATTAAAAGAATTTCGGAAGCAATATTTGGGACAGGCAAGCCTGGACAGGTCAGAACTAATTGAGCTATTGAACGGTAAAAACTGGGCAGGTTTGTACAGATATGTTGCAGCAGCAGGCTACTATAGAAATGTCTAGTGAAATGAAAAAAAATGTTCTCTTAATAAGGAGTAAATAAAATTTGTATTCTTTTAAAGTTTTATTGTTATTTGGATTTTTAACATGGCAGTTTTATGTTTCTTTTGTAATTTGATATATCCACAAATAATCTTGTTGAGCAAAAGGTGAACATCTGCTTATTAATTTTTTTTTTTTACTTTAACTGAGTGAATTATATTACTTTGAGCTAGACCTCTGACAGACGGTATATGCTTACCATGTCATGCCAGCTTATTTGTTTTCTTTGTAACTATTTATGTACATATATATGTAAATATTATTAAATAAAGCTGTTTATCTATCTATCTGATTGGGACCCTCAGTTGTATCCTACTCAGGGAGAAAAGATACATCACATCTCCTGAGTGATATCTTTTATAAATCTTTTAGCTTGGAGGCTAATCTTTGTTGTCATCAGCTGTTGAAAATTTATTAAATAATCTAACCTAACCATACCTCTATATTTTTATTTATTATAAAACTCAAACACAAACGAAAATAATCTCAATATTGATTTTAAACTGTTTTTTTATTAACAATTTTAAATTTTAACACATAAACCGCGTAAGGTTTTTAATAAAACGAGCTCACACAGAAAAAAAACGACGCTTTTTCACACAGTACACACACACAGCAACCATCTTTCTTTTTTTTGAATCTCAATATCGCCACTGCTACCCACTTCTACATATATTCAATTCAAATCGCTTACAATTTGGCCATCCTGAAATTCAAGTACTAGTCGGGATTATGTTTAGGCCAAAACGTCTGGCATTGATTCTTCAACTTTTCAGTCTGACACTCATGAATCAATCAGAACCATGGGGTGTAGTGCATCCCATTTATTTCTATGCAACTAGGTTGAGTGTTTACATTCAAAAGATTTATATCAGAGGACACTTTTTCTCAAAATGGTTAGGTTTCCCACACATGCGACAAGTTCTATCTTTTGAATGTACCGGACAATCTTTAGATATGTGGCCCATTTTCCCACAAGCAAAACACTTGGGTGGTGCTCTATCTCATCGTCCTTCCGTAATTATTCCATCACTTTCAGTACTCTTGATTCTCTGAAAATCTCATTTCTCGAATCCTGTTATTGATCTTGAACTTTTCAATGTTACGTATACTTCCACGTAACCAATCATTTCTCACAAATTTCTGGTCATGTGTACTCCAGTACTTCCTAATTCTTTGTACCCTGGCTCTATTCTTCTTTTGAAAGTTTGTATTGAATCCCTTAACACACCTTCATCATGATGAATCGTATACTAAGTACTAAACATGATCACACAATTTCTTGGACCAAAGTCCCTCAATCACTTGTAATTTAATTTCTTTAAATGAAAGTTTTAATTCTGTACACATTATCTTTTCAAAAAGTTGTAGAATTTATGGCTGTTTTATATTACTGTTGAGTTTTTGCTAAGTATGTTAAGAATAAACCAGTTTACAGCATTAATTTTTTATTTTAAAAAGAATACATTTTATTTTCTTTCCTTACGTTTCGACATTTAGCATGTCATTTTCAAAGGAAAATTATTATTATTTTTTATCCAAATCTTTTTTATGTTAGAGTTGTGTAGGCGTTGTTATTAAGATTCGATATATACTAAACCAGTAACAAAGAAAGTGATGAACAAGAGTATTTTAAACTAGATAAGTAACAGTAAGTTACTAGTCAGAACATTACTGATTATAAGATTAATGTAATCTGCGTTATTTTTGTTAAAAGAGAATTCCTTGTATGAACTGGTTTTAATTTTGAATATGAATGCAAATAATTTAGTCAAAACGTTGAGCACCACGTGGTCACCATCTGTATTTTAGTTCAATATTTCTTTTGAGCATTGAGATTTTGCTATTTTTAGGTTTACTCCATTAGTTACTGTTTTTCTAAGGCTGTGTCGTTGAGTTTCACCTGGCTTAACGCAAGATGCTAGGTAACATAACAAAGATTTGGATAAAAAAATAATAATGATTTTCCTTTGAAAATGACATGCTCAATGTCGAAACGTAAGAAAATAAAATAAATTGTATTCTTTTTAAAATAAAAAATTAAGGCTGTAAACTGGTTCATTCTTTAACATACTTAGCGAAACTCAACAATTATCTTTTCATGTAAATAATCTTCTGTGTCTTTATCTTTTCTTTGAGATCTTCTTAACATTTCTTTCCACCTAGCACCAGTATCAATTTCACCTATGTAAGTTCTACCAAATTTATTCTCAAATTCATTCCAAGTTTTAATATTTTTATGAAGAAAACCAGTCTTCAGTTGGGCCGATCATACTAGCTCAGCCGCCTCCAATTTAAATGTATTAGGACAATCATGCCATTTTGCTATACGTTCACAGCTGATAACCATGTCTCAGCTTCATGCCAATGCCATTTTACCATTAAAATTTCAGATATTTTTAAAATCAGGAATAATTTTAACTTTTGTTCGAATGCACCTACCTTTCTAATTAAAGTTTCATTTTGCTCCAACATTTTTAAAATAATATGATTATGACTTGTGAAATTCATTTTTGAATTTATTTCATCATTACCATCATTCAATAATGATTTTAAACGGCTTTTATTAATAATCACAAGTGTTAAAACATAAACAATAAGGTTTTTAATAAGAAGAGCTGACACAGAAAAACAACGCTGTTAAATGCAGTAAACACACATAGCAACCATCTTTTTCTTTTGATATCTGAATATTTCAACTGCCACCCACTTCTACATATATTCAAATTAAATCGCTTCAAGCGTACGTAAGAAAATCAATATTAGAGAAAACAGATGCAAGATCATTAATGTACAGCAAAAATAAGAATAGTCTCGGTGGACTCCAGTAATAGCTTCAAAAGGAGGAGTTACTCTAATTTTGAGTAACACCACAATAGATCCACAAGGGTCGCCGTGGCGAATGCTTGCTCCCCCCACAGAATCTAACTGGAAAGATAGAGAAACCTAACACTTTTATTTGAAACTTTTTATGGAAAGGATATATTTGTTTTAGGGGTTTTGAGGAATCTATGGCATTAGATTTCAAATGCTATATTTCCTATAAAATATGATTAATAAGAAGCAAAAAATAATAATACAATTATAAAATATAGTTTATTCGCCATTATCATGGGTTTCACTTAGGTTAATATTAAAATGTTAAATTAACAATTTTAATGGATTTTTTAAAAATGTAAAAAAAATAACAAATAATTGAGTCATTTAGAAGCTCGATACTAAAATATATTTCATTTTTTATAAAATTTAATTAATAGGCAAGCTTATATGTATGCCTATTGCCACCTTTTAAAAGAAAGCTACAATTTTGCTTATTTTAAGCCAACAAAGCTTTTTATTTTAGGTCTTATTTTAAAAACCCTAATTTTATTAGATATAAAAATAAATGTCTCTTAATAAGATACTTGATTTTATCCATCTGACAAGGCTTTTTTTTTTTTAGTTTTCAAATAATATATGACCTCAAATTATTTAGATTCTATATTAATACATAAATTTTTTTCAGTCAAATTTAACCTATTTTCAATTGAATTAAATCGTTTATCAATTAAATCAAACCTTTTCTCAATTAAATCCAACCGATTGATTTCAATTTATTGATTAGTCATATTGACCAAGTTAAATCTTTTTACTATCATAATAAAATTTTTGCAGCAATTTATTACCCCACTTTAAACCTTTTCCCAATTAAATTAAACTTTCTTAAATTAGGGAAGGACAGTCTGAAAAACTCTTTGAAAGGGATTTTAACAAAAAAATGTTTCAAATAAAAATCAGTAGGATACCTAAGTAATTGTAAACATATTGAATTAGAAGAAAATTTATTGGTTGTTGATGAGTGCAGTTAAAGGAAAGTCCGTGTAAATATATCCCACTAGATTTTTTTTTTTTAAATTAATTCGTGCATACTTTTTAATAATTTCTATGGAAGCCAAACTCTTTGAATTCAAAATCTCTTAGGATTATGAATTTTTTTGTTTTTTTTATTATATAGCATTTGTCAATAAAATTTAACCTTTCTTCGGTCAAACTAAAACTTTTACAACCTCATTAATCCATCTTTTTAGTAAAAACTAAATATTTTTTTTTAAAAATAAAATTACACTTTTTGTTAACAAAATTAATTTTTTTGTTGCATGTAAGTAAATGGAATTTCGACGGAAAGAACTTTTAACTTAAATGATAAGAAAATTTAATTTTATTGGAAAATGCTACATATATTTCTCTCTATTTTGTTTGTTTTTTTTTTTTTATGTTCAGAAGTTTTATAATGTAAAGGATGACTCCTTAAAGGTAGATGATCAAATGATATTTTTTAATTTCTAGAGGAGGAACTATGAAAAAATGTTCCTATTAACTTAGTTTTTTTTTTGTGCCACAATAGAACGGCAGGGGGTCGCAGTGAAGGGGCCTGGGGGCACTGACCCCAACTACTAATTTTAGATATTTATGTAAATTAAAAAACGGTAGGATATCCGGTATTTTTCAATATGTGCGGCTTCTACCTTAAATTTTTCTCTTTAGCTTGTTCAGTTAGAATATTATGTATTAAAAAAATTGAATAAATATTGCATTCAATGATTATCAAGGAGTCAAATTAGCCCTTTTTTCCACTGATTACATTTATGATAAGTAAATAGCTTGTCTAACCCAATATTATTTCTTTTTGGATTATAATTCTTCGTATTACCTGATGTACTGGTTGTTATTGCATAGGACTGCAGAGATAACAAATAATAGAGTAATTGGAAAGAATATGACCTGATGAGATCACTGGAACCTATTGGCACACCGTCCGTCATTTCAAGTTCTTGGAATAAATAACGATGGGTGCCTAAGGAAGCTATGAGGGTGCATTCTAAATAGATTAGATCAATTCTTCGACTTCGATCCACTTGTTGAACATTGTTCTATGGAACAGAGGCAGTCTTACTAAATGCGGGGGTTTCATTATTCGGTTAATAATGGAAAGCAAAAGTCTTTTAAAGCTTAGTGCTGAGCGACTCAGGCAACGAATAATTTCAAATAGTTGGCCTGTGATGCAGTGTGATACAAGGCGAAAAACGTTATTATCTGCACAAAACTGGAATACGATCTTTAGACTATGGTCAGTGGATGAAATAGGCCGCACTAGGAATAAACCCGACCCGATAAGATCGGGCCGTCTATAAAAAGAGAATTGAAAACATCACCTGACAAAGTTTATCCAGCCAGGACATGCTGGAGACATCTAATTGAATATATAAATACATCACAATGACTCAAAAAAAAAAAAAAAAATCAAACGAACTAAGTACATATACATAATTTTTTCATACTTAGACATCTAGAAACTGCTCAAATGATTGTCAAACCATTGAAGAGGGTCACCATCTTAACTGAATCACTATGTATTATTTAAATTTTAATGATTTCTAAAAATTAACCTAATTTAATTATATAAAAATAAATTTCTCTTTTATTAACACAAAATAAACTAAAACGTCTCTTAAAATAAATTTTATTTATTGATTTAAAAAATACAGTCTCGAATTTTATTTTGGAGCACAATTTCAATTTGTATGATTATAATATAAAAATATTTGTTATAATACTCATTTTTTGGACTTCTTAAATTTTGTTAATTAATTTATAATAAAGAATACATTAGTTTGCAAAATTTGTTAAGGCACTATTGTAATAACTCAAAAAAATTGTTTTCAGCCCTGTTTTTAATTATTGAATTTAACGAATGATATAACTATATATTTATAAAATATAAAGAATTTCTAACTCCTGCTTTTGTTTTTATTACGAATGTAAATTTTATCAGAAATATTTTTAATGTTCATAGAAATATTATACTTCCTTTGCCCTTAGGAATGTACATGTGGGTACATTGTTTCCTGTAGAAAAATGATGTTGTCTTAAATTTTCTCTGGCGAGAGTTTTGTCTCTTCAAGAATGCCCATATTTCAAGCCACAGTATTCTCGGTCTGCTTTAGTTTCTTTATTCCTTAAAAGCCATTTCTCTAGGATTAGCTTGGTTGTCATCACTTTGCATCTTGACCCATTTCCGAAACCAACGAAATCGACCCTTCAGCTGGTTCCTACTTTTAAAAGGCCACTCTTATGTTTTTAGAAAAACCCAGATCAACGATGGTCTGTCTTCAAATTCTCTTTATATGTTTGAGGAAATAAATATCATGAACACAGATACTAATATGGCTGGATTATTGATAGATTTACGAGTAACTACAGAAGCGTTGCCAAAATATAAATCAGCGGTTAAGAAAACAGACAAAAAGTTATTTAAAAACCTGTTTTATAACTGGTGGCTGGTTACATATCGTGGATACCCAACCAAACAAGGACGTTTCTTACTACACCCTTCATATCCAGTGTTGTTCCATAAGGCAAAAAAATGTTATGCAGACATAAATGCTGGGGATAAAAGGCAAATGCAGCAGGTTAAATGTGGAGAGAATACTCCCCAGAAGAACCTCTGTGGCAGCATGGAAACCAATGGCTGGGGAAGATTATCAAGAATATCAAATAACCATTTGAACAATATAGGGTGTCCAAAAGCTCACAATATGGTGATGGCCAGTATTGTCTGTAAGAGAAAACACTGTTCGGTGCCCGGCAGTGCACTGAGATCTTTGTACAATAAATCTTTCAGGACGTAGTGCACTATCCTTTAAAAGCATCTACATCTCGTTCGAAAAGAAGTCGTTCATATTTGCGATGAAAAGAGAATTCATACAGAATGGGAATGTTATAATTCCCATTTACAAGAAAGGTAGCTGTAACAATTACGGACACATTTGTCTGTCTCAGGTCATATAGAATATGTACATCACAATACTGGAAAAAACTTAGAAGATTCATGGAGAGTAATCTGGAAGAGAAAAAAGTCGCATTTAGACATTTAGACTCACTGAGATCAATAATGGAAAAAGCATGGGAGCCATCATTCTAAGTCTATATTTGTCTTTCATAGATCTCAAGGCAGCTTTGACTCTGTACTAAGAGAAGAGATTTGGCAGGCATTATCAAAGAAGAAGTTACCCTCTAATCTAATAGAAGCCATTAAGTCGGTATATCAATGCCCAAAAGTTATTGTAAGACTCTGAAATTTTCCATTTCAAACAAAATTCTAAATAATCAAAAAGGAAAATAATAAAAAAAGTGTTTTTATCATTGTCTCTGCTTAAGTTGATTATTGGGGCTCATGCCGGATCCATTTTGTAGAGTCTGTGAGACAGAGGAGAAAGCACCCATCCATCTTATGACAGATTGCTTGGGTTGTAAGGAAATTAGGTTCAGGACCTTTGGTTGGAACAGGATGGTTAGACTATTTCCCTTTATGGTTATTGTCCGATTTGTTCGAATTGCGGTGAATCTTAGATTGATTAGACCCGGGTTTGTATATTTGTTCTAGACCCGGTTTGTTGTTGTTTTTCTTGGGGTAGCTATATGGACCCAGTGAGGCTTTGAATAGCGTAGGGTTTGATCCCTCTTCACAGACAAATAATATTTTTTGTTGATTATTTTGAGTTTATTTTTGAGTGGTTAAATTGTTTTCATATATCAATTTTCTCCGGTAATACACTGGACATAGTATAGTATCAAGAAATAATTTTGAATATAAATATGTATCCGAAAAAAATCGGAATTTCAGATGCTCATCTCTTGAAAAGGACTTGGCCATCCATATAAGAAAGGAAGAAGAATTCGAGTCGCTTGGCAATGTAGACAAAGTGAAGTTCCAGGAGATTGATATATCAAATTTTAATAAGGGAAGGATCCAGGATGAGAAGGCTCAAAAAAATATGGGTTGGGCTCTGGAAGTAAGGGGCTAGCTAGTGATAGTGACGGAAGAGCTAAAAGAATCCTTTATGAGAACAAGTCCTTTAAAGGAACACATCACCAAAGAAGTAAATGAAAAATTCCAATGGTCAATGATTTGACATCTTCATTATGACCCATAGCACGAATTCAGGCAACCTATCTGGTAAAACACATTCATAATGTAGATTACATAAAGTTAAAGATATTTCCATTAGCCCTCTGATTGCATGATTTTAACTTTAATTTTTGTACTCTGCTACAATTTATAACAAACAAACAGAAATATTTATGTTTGGATTAAATTTAAAAAAAAAAAAAAAAAAAAATTGACACTCCAATTATGAAAATAATCTGATCTTATTTTTGCATAGCATTATAGCTACGAATATTGTTTCCTTAGTAATTTAGCAATTGTACTTAATTGCATATTAGAAGTTCCTTCATAAATTGTACCAATTTTAGCATCACGATAAAATTTTTCTTGAGGAAAATCCTTAGTGAATCCAACTCCGCCCATCCAATCAATGCATTTAGCTGTTACATAGTGAGCCATTTCTGAAAATTAAATTTTTTTTTAAGAGGATCTTATGAAATATGATCATAAGGTTTGAGATATTTCATCAAACCTTACTAGTAAATAAAATTATTTAAGTTAAATCAAGAAAAATTTTTAGGCCGCATTCACAAGTTTGTCCAGAAAGTGGCAGTTCATGCGAACCGTGGTAAAAACAACCTGTAAACAGACAACATTTAAAAAAAATAATAAAGGTACTTTTCCGTTTTCATACCTCTTCAATTATCGTTGACAAAAAAGTTATAGGCAACATATATTTGGAAATTTAATTAAAAAGATCATTCAAACAATGAATTTATTTGTAAAAATAAAGCTGAGGATGATTATTTATGTTTTGTTTAATTCAAAAATCCCGAAGTTACGAACTTTCATGACGGAGCCACTTTCAGCTTTTGCTAGGCCTGATTAAGAGGGCGAAGCTGAAGGATGTGTTATATTCTTAGGGGATCCACAATTGACCTCTTAATGTAGGTAGCAGTGAAATGAAGCTTGCCCCCTCCCCTTTTGTCAATCTAATCTAATCTAATTCAATAATCAGCCTTTAAAGTATATTAAGTACAGAAAAAGCACAACTGTTCTTTTCATATCAGACATTTAGCTCTGCGTGAAACTATCTGAGCTTGGAACGTTATTGAAATATCCGAGTAAATGGTCCCCATTTAAATTAATAGATACCTTGCCGGGGGGCCAGATATAGGGTGACTAGATATAACACAGCCTTGAAGAAAACCGTTGTTATATGGACGATTTCTCTATAACAATATCTGTCGATCCGGTCTTTTCAAAGCTTAGAATTACTAGGCAGTATGCTTATGCCGTTCGCTTAATTTATATATTGCTCTTAACGTATAATATTATGAATGTATTATATATAATAATAAGATGAATAGCATAATAATGATATGAAGTTATCCAGTGGTAGCAGTTCATTAAGTACTATGACAGTCCATAGAATTCTTAGTATTAGGTTTTTGACCTTAAAAAAAGATGCTCGGGTGGCAATGAAGAAGTAAAGAACCGAACAAGAAAGAGATTATGTCAAACTTTTAGTACAGGGTCAAAAAGAAACCAGCAATAAAGAAATCAAGGGACCTATATCAAAGAGGGTTTCAAAAATCTTCCACACTGAAATAAATTTGTTAAAAATAAAAAGTATTCCTTATTTATTAAAGTTATTTATGCCAGTTGGGAGCAAGTGAGAGAGCTCATTATAAAAGCGCTTGACTATAAAAGAACAGCTTGAAGTGTGTCTCACCATAGGAGGTTTCGACGACACCTGGCGTGAAAAGAAGAATCAGTGCCCAAAGCAAATTAAAGAAATTATTGGGTACACAATACAAAGTATCTGGAACGGAAAAAAACGGTTTAGCTGCTATAAAATTATGTCTTGATAAGGAATAAAGTTTAGTAACAAAAATATGTGAAGGAACTGTAAGCTGATAAATTAAGACGAGGGATTTAAAACAATAATGAACAAAGAAGCAATAATAATGGTAAGCAGAATTATGCAATAAATAATGAAGCGTTAGGGATATCTGATTAATAAAATAAGTAAGATCTAGTGTAAACTGCAACGCAATTAAAAATAGTAATCATAAAGAAAAAAATGCGTTGAGGCTGTGTAGCAGGTGAAAGGACGGCAAACTGACTACTGAATGCAAGGAAGATCAAAGCCAGCCGACTAACCAAGAAAAAGAAAGGAACGCGAGTTGAAAGTGCATGCGTTAAAAAAAAAATAGATCAAGATAGAAAAGAGTATAGAAGAGAGAAAAAAAAGCGCAAAAAAACGTTATTTGAATAACCATTATTTAGTACTGACCTGAAGAGAAATATTTAGCCATTGATGCTTCTTTTACAAATGGAAGACCAGCTTGCACTAATCTTGCAGCATTGTACACTAATAATCGAGACGCTTCAATTTTTGTTGCGACGTCGCTGATCTGGTGCTGAAGACCCTTTAATATAGAATATTTTATTTTAGTAAAAATATAAAAATAGAAGTGCAATGAAACTAGGATTTCTAGAATATCATATACCTGGAAATCAAAAATAGGATGTCCAAATTGTTTACGTTCTAAGGTATAAGGTATGGTCACGTCAAAACATCCTTGCATTAATCCAAGCATCTGTGCTCCAATACCGATACGTCCTTCATTGAGAAATCCTGCCGCATATTTATACCCATGACCATATTCACCAAGAATATTAGATTTTGGAACCTGTAATGTAGAATTGAAATTGAAATATATGGAGAATCACATAGACTAACATATTTATTATAACATGAATTTTTACTTACTCTGACATTATCTAAATGAAGCATACAAGTGCCTGATGCTTTTATACCTAGCTTGTTTTCAATTTTACCTACAGTGAATCCTGGCATTTCTCTTTCAACTATAAAACAAGTTATACCTTTGTAGCCCTAGAAAAAGAAATAATAATATTTTAAATTCTAAAACAGATTTCATAAAGCTTTTAATTTGAAACTTTTTTTTAATTTATTGGAAGAAATTCGTGAGGTATCATACTGAAAGAAAAGTCAAGACAGATTTTGACAAATTTTTGACAGTTTATCTTAAAGCTGATGGTATAAAAAAATGTAAGAGTAATATGTTTGGTATATGGGAGCTATAAGGAATAAATTCATGCTAATATAGTGAAAAAACGCTTTAGACGAGATAGGAACAGATCTCTAAGATCTCAAAGATCTTATTACAGGGTTTAGAAGTGCTATTGGCTATAATTTTCAATAATTTTATTAGTAGCTTTTTGATGGTAATTCTAATAAAATAATAAGTAGTAAAGTAAAGTAATGCCTATTTATTCAGGCAGGCTTAACGTCCAACTACCAAATCAGGTGTCGTGGATGGGAAAATAATAAGTAATTTTAGTATAAATAATAAGAGAGTAATTCTGACATAACAACAACATAACCTCTCAGAACACACTATATAGAGGAGTGTATCATTAAAAAGCATGTAAAATTATCAATAAAATAATAATTTATTTTAAAGCGTTTATATTACTTTAAAAGTAATCTTTTTCAAATATATAAATTAAAGATGGAAAAAATAAATAAATAATACAAAACTGAATACCTTCGATGGTTCCGCATTGGCCATAACTAGAAATATACCAGCAAGATCAGAATTTGAAATCCACATCTTGGAACCAGTCAGTAAAAAATCATCTTTATCTTTTTTAGCTACAGTTTTTAGCGCAAAAGCATCTGATCCAGATAATGGTTCAGTTAAACAGAAACTGCCTACCTGAAATTATTAAATTTGATGTAAACATATTAATATTATATTGTTATAAAAAGTAATAAAAATGATAATTATAATAGGAATTTAGAAAATCAAATAAATTACAATTTATTAAATTTAATAAAAATTAGAAGACGCCCGTACTCATGTGTTTTGTACGAGTATGTCAGAATCCATCCAGCAGTTACAGTACTTCGAAGTGCGAGTCGGTGTGAGTGCCAGTGGAGCTACACGAATTATCTCCTCTTTGACGGTTAGTCGGATATACTTTAGCTAGAAGGAGGTCGTATAGTGACACTAGGAAAGGAGGAGCTCGGAGTAGGCAACCTGAATTAGATTTTCATTTTCTCTCTACAGATTCTCTAATATGAAGAAGAAAGGAGCGACCACGCGGATCAGCGGGTGCGAAAGCTGAGTAAGTGCTGAGTATACAATAAAATGGTGAGTGTCTTTTGTTAATTTTTATTTTAGAGCCCGAATTTTGAGAAAATGCTTATTTCTATTTTCTTGCTACGTTTTTCCTAACCTCCTTCCTACTCCTATTTTCCTCGCAAACGATTCGCTGTTGGCGTTTGCCTGCCCATCTTCTACAGCAGCGTGGCGTTAACTTTCTCCTCGCCATTTCTACGACCCTCCCCGTCACCACTGAGCCAGCTTGCCCCTCTTAGGAAGGTTTCAAATAGTAAGAGCTACTTTGGCCCTGTAACTAGGGCCTATGAGACGTCCTACCGGTGACCGCTGGTGTGCTGCCGCTAGATCTCCTCGCAGAGATGAAGGCGCTAACCCATAAGAACAAGAAAGGGGAAACAATTGTCCTTGATAGTGAGTAGCTGTCCAGTCAGATGCCTCCTTCCTTAATAAAGAACAAGATCCGAGAGTACGAGAAAGGAAAAATAGTAAAGATGCTGGGATGAAACAGATAAAAAGGGAGAACTCTTTATGATTTCTTCTCGAATTTGCATCACAGATTGTCCATCACAGTTATCCAAAACCGTAAAACAATACTTTACGGGCCATGGTGAGTTCAAGTCAAAGCTCCCCATGAGATGGGGTTGAAAGATTCCCCTGAATTGTGAGTGCGGTGAACAAGACATGATGCATCACGTTCTTTTTCGGTATGCTCTCTCCTCGACGAGGCATGAATCCAAATGGAATTCAAGCTGAAAAGGGGAGAGAACTGGCCGGGAAATTGTAAAGAACTGACTTAAAGTGGTAAAAATTTTCAAGACTTTGTTGAGTTTGCTGGAGAAGTAGCGGTTGCACGTAGGACTAGACGGATAAAAGTAGAGGCCCGCCTCTCCATGCAGGGACGGTAACATCCCAACATCCCTACCGTGTAGGCAAGGCCAAAGGACCATGGGCACTGATTTTGCGATTCTTGTTCTTAATATTTTGGCCATGTAATATTAAAACCATACTAATAAAGTGGTACTTAAAAAAAAAATGCTTTAACCCCTCCTATTGCCCCAGAAAGACCCCCCCCCAAAGAAAATCAATTTTTCCGGGGATTTTTTTTTTAATAAATTATATATGTTGTTGTGGTGGTTGGTTCCGCAGAGCTGGAAAGCATCAGAGACATTTTCCGTGGTAGCCTGCTTCATTTTGTGTCATCGACGGTATCGGGCGTTCGCCATCTTCAGAACGAAATACGAATTCCTCTGAAGCTATTTTTTTCCTTTTTTGAGATATTTTGTTCATTCATTCACCTACAAACTATACTTTTTTCACTCAGAGGTTCTCATGTAAGTATTCCCAGCGAAAATTCAATATCAACAACTACGAGGAGAAATTGAATGTAATACTTACTGTATCTGTTGATAATCTTGTAAGATATTTTTCTTTTTGTTCTGGTGTGCCTAATTTGATAATAAGGCTGTTGATCAATGTGTTCTGTAAATCCACTAAAATGCCTAAAGATGGATCTACTTTTGAAATTTCTTCAACAACTAAAATTGTTGAAAAAAATGACGATCCAGTGCCTCCATAATCAGGATCAACTTCAACTCCCATTAGCTGAAAACAAAAAAAGTTTACTTATTTATTTTTTTTAAATAGAAATTGTAAAATTCATTAGTTTTATTCTTGATTTAAAAATCTATAATTTTTTTTTTCTCTTCTTGACTTTTGCCTTTTATTATTTACACACTAGTAATGATTCCAACAGATGGATGAAACTCTCAACAAGAAATAGAGTAACCACTTCTTCAGCGATCGTGCCCCTGCACTAAACAACACAACCTAACCTAACCTAACCTAAAACAGATAGTTCCAGTATTCACCAACAACTTAGATTAAGGCCTGCAAAGACATTATTTGGATTGTGCAACTAACACGGACAATATCTAAAATGTTATGAAACTACTCTTTTAATATTTATAATATATTTTAGCAATTTTATCCAAACCTTAAAATTTGCTTAATTAAGGTCAACAGTGTTTTTTTTATTTTGAATTTCAATGAATTATAAAAAAAATCACTTTTTCTTTCTAGAGTTTAATAGTAGAACTTTAGCCAATGATTTAGTGAAATAATAGTAATTTATTTGAGAAGTGAGAGATGTAAAACTTTTTACACACTCTAGTTCAGTGTTTGACCGCTCGAGCGCAGCAAGTGTGTCAAACTGGACGAGAGTTGTAAAAAATACTTTGATCACGAGTTAAATATATATATATATATATTTTTATCTGCAATTGTAATTACATTAATTCTTAATTTATATGAATATAAAAAAAAAATTTTTTTGAAAAGTTACAAATACTGTGAATATATTTCAAAAATTCAAGTCAAATACTCCCGTTTTTCTATAACCTATTCCATTTGTTATAACCTCAAATCCATTGTATCTGGCATTTGTTTTGATCTTGTTTTCACGCTAGATTTTCGGGCTAATTATAGAGTTGAATAATGTTACTTTTACACACTAGTGAGAGAAAGTAGTGGGTAACTAATTTACTTGTTTATGAAAGTTAAACTTTCTTCACTAAATTTAGTGTAATAATTCGTCACATTATTCAATGATTATAGAAAAATTATTAAATAATTATATAAATAAATTAAATACTCACTCCATTTTCAAAAAGCTCTTTTACTATATCCGGATCAAATTTCCCTTCATCGTCCATTTTTCTAACAAGTGGTAATACTCTATCTGTTGCAAATCTGGAAACTATTTCAATAAATAAAATATTAACGTATAAATAAAACTATTAACAAAATAATAATATAAGTGTATCCATTTTGAAACTTTGCGATAATTTGCATTTTGCAATACGTGCTCATATCTTTCTATGACTATTGACTGGAGAATCTAAATTTTAATCTTTCAGGCTTCCGCGATCAGTGTCATATAAAACATTTAGATCTTCGGGTTGAGATCTCATACTCCGGATTCAATACAAATTGTACTGAAGTCGTACTTTAAAATAGAGTAAAAAGCTTAAAAAGTTGCTACTTCCTCAGAACCCCACTAAGATCAATTTTTTTGGAAATGATACTATAAATATAATTGATAGGCACTTGGAATGCTCATTGCACAGTGTAGTGGAAGAAGAAATGCAAAAATAAATAGTTTTGAAAAATATTTTAAATGAAATAATTTTGGCAAAAATAATGTATTTTAGAGTCAGGTACTATAAATTAAGGTCATTGTTGCTAAAGAGACAAAAGCACAGGAATCCGTTAGAAAAATAACAATGCCACTTGGCCAACTGTTTTGTAAGAGAAAATCCCCCCGTTAGAGAGGGCATTCATTCCTTCAAGACAGTCTGCATTCTGCTTTCAAAGCCAGAACATTTGCTTCAGAAATCGCTCACTAAAAATCAGTGCCACATTAAGTTAAAACAAGAACAGTTTGTTGTAGACACCAAAGCAGAGCACTTGTTTTTCGCTCTCTTAGCATCAGTGCATATTAATAAGTTTATAATATCTTGCAGATAACTTGTAGTTATTATTTCAAAAGATTTTTTTCTGTAAAAATAATAACTAAAAAAAGGAAATAAAAAATTGAATATGTAGAAGTTACAGAAAAATTAATTCTAATCCCTTTCCTACTTTACAACTCTTTTGACTTTTATGGTTACATCATGTTTTTGAATATAAAAGTAAACTTGTTAGCAAGACAACACTGGAAAGCATCAGAGATATTTTCCGTGATAACTTGCATCTTTTCATAGTCACTGACCGTGGTTTCGGGTGTTCACCCATCATTAGGATGTTTTGTCAAAACATTTATTATTACATAGACTTGCACAGAGCAAATTTGTATAGTCAGTATTATCAGTATATTTGAATAGTAATGTACGAGGGTCATTCAATAAGTAACGACACAAATCGCTGTACCTCAAAAACGATTTATTTAATCAACGATTTATTTAACTTTGACTATTTTTTAATATAGTAACCAGCAACATTTTTACACGTGTCCCATCGTTCTTCTAATTTGTGTATGCCTCTAGCATAAAATTCTTTGGGTTGATCTCGAAGTCACTTTTGCAACTGATTTTTTTAATTTCTTCATTGGCTCTACGTTTCCCACGTAGAGCCTCTTTGATGGGTCCAAACGAATGGAAGTCCAATGGGCCTGTAGGGGTCAGATCTCCTACCCCACTTTCTTTATGGGGCGTTCGTAAGTTGTCTTGGACCCATCTCGCACAAGTTTTCTTGTAATGCAGCTTATTCTGAATAATGTTATGGACTGTTCCAACAACTGCGTGCACTTTTTCAGCTATCAGTTTAACAGTTATGCGCCTGTTGTCCAGAATTAACGCGTTAATCCGAGATTCGAGGGAGGAAGTCGCAACATTTTAAATTAAGACATTTTAAACTATTCTACCCATTTGTAAACGTTCGAACGGTTCAAACAATTATTCCCGTACGCTTTCAACATTCTTTCGCGGATTTCTCTACCTTTGATACCCTCTGCAACTAAAAATCTAATCACTGAGCGTTGTTCTTCCGAGTTGCAATGCTCGACCGGACTCGCCATTGTTAACTGAATACATTTGTGGTTATGCTTACCAAATACTTTCGAACAAGTGATAAGAAACTAAGTACAAGGAAGCCAACCTGACGCACTGAAACTATTGTATTGATTAAACAAACCGTTTCCGAGCTAAAGCGATATGTCTCATTACTTGTTGTGGTGGTAGTTGGTTCCGCAGAGCTGGAAAGCATCACAGACATTTTCCGTGATAGCCTGCTTCATTTTGTGGTCATCAACCGGTTTCGGGCATTCGCCCATCTTCAGGATGCGTCTGTCAGTGATAACACAGACTTGCACAGAGACTTGCACAGAGCAAATTCAGTTTACACACTCGTGGTAAAAAGTGTGTAAACTGAATTTGCTCTGTTCAAGTCTGTGTTATCACACTGTCTGACGAACGCATCCTGAAGATGGGCGAACGCCTGAAACCGCGGTCGATGACCATGAAAAGAAGCAGGCTATCACGAAAAATATCTCTGATACAAATTTGATAATTGGCAAAAAAGCACATTATGACCTTATGGGAAATTTAATGTCACGTTAGCTTGGTGCAATTAAATTTGCTTTAGTGCTAAACGTTAAGACCATTATTATGGGAAAAAATCTGGTGTGAAACACTCACACAACTTTCTCTTATTCCAATTTTCAAAATTGTAATTGACAAGAAACTTTATAGTTTGTGTAGCAATTTTTCGGTGTTTTTATGGAGAAAAATCACATGAACTGAAAAAAACCGTTCAGTAAAAACGTACTTCCGGTCTTCTGATTTTTTTTTTCAAACTCGCAATAATTTCAGTAGCATATTTAATTCTAATTAATAATATTGAATGGTGATAGAATGGTGTAAATAAACTGAAATAGCACTTTAGAAGACAATCTAACCCCATCCCTTCTCCAAAAGTGCTCTTAAATGCATTTTCCCGGAGAAATGTTTCAAATTAAAATTGTAGATCTTTGTATGTGTAGTTGATATTCCAAAATCTGAAGAAAATCGTTGGAGCCGTTTTAGTGAAATAATAGAAAACTGAAAAATACTTTTCAGTAAAAATGCACTGCCGGTTATTCGATTTTTTTCATACTTGGAATTTCAACAACATATTTAATTCTAATTAATATTATTTAGATGCAGGAATTTTATAATTAACTGAAATAGTACTTTAGAGGAAAACATAACCCTACCACTCCCCCAAAAAATGCCATTAAATGAATTTTATCCAGAGAAATGTTTCAAATAAAAGTTGTAGATTTTTGTAAGAGTAGTTGATATAACCAAGTTTAAGGGAAATCCACGGAGCCATTTTTGAGAAAATCGCAAAAAAGTGAAAAAAAAAACAAAAAAACTAGTAATGTGGTACTTCCGATTGAGGAATTTTAACGATAACCTACTGTCGGATCCCATGGTGATACCTAAACGGAATATCAAGTTTGAACTTTGCTACGATTTTTCGTTTTTTGAGCTATGCTGTTCACATGAACACACACACACACACACAGACCATTTTCCAAAAAACCACTTTTTTTAGGACTCAGGGGACCTCAAAATGGATATTTCCGATGTAAATACGATATCGAAAATTTGACCCGATTACAATACTTCCCTCTTACTAGAAATAAGGAATGTAAAAAAAGACGTAAAATATTTTTTGAAAAAATTATAAAATGTGCAATTTGATCTTAGTTTATATGAACTTTCATTTGTCACGATTGAAGTCTAGAATCTGCCCCCTCCCCTCTTAAGTATGTAAGTATGACCCGTTCAACCTAGAATGTAATTATATTTTTCGTTCATTGCTTTCTAATAGCCTTGTATTTAAACATAGAATTAGAAACTGGTTTGCATTATATTGCAAAATCGATATATTTATGTTGACCATACTAAGTAAGATTATTAAAAAAAAAAAAAATCTGGTGTGAAACACTCACACGTTACTTCACTTAATACATTTTTAAGGATCCCCCACACCGACGCGAAACATTCGCTGCCGCGCCGGACACGGAACCGCAGCGGAACAATAGTCATGGCGGCCTATGCATGTATTCACACGGGGTGAGGCGGATTCCGCAACTATGGCGGCAGTACAGCGTCGTTCCGCTCCAACGCTGCATGCAGAGTTTTTTCCGCTGCCGCTATTGTTTCGCCGCTTGGAATTGTTGAAAACATGGTGTTTGCCATTTACGAAGTTCTAATTACGTGTTCTATTAGGAAGTTCATTAATTTCATGAATCCATTTCTTTTTCTTTTTACTTCTGAAATAAAAAAGTGATATTATTATTGTAAGTGGTCTATATATCCACTTACCTGTTTTTTACACTTTCAGCAAGTGCCAATAATAACAGAGCTTCTTCTTCATCAGAATCAGACGAAGACATTGTAATACGTTAACGATAAATATTATTAAAAAAATAAATTTTGGTAGAATGTCCAAACACTCACAAAGGAAATCCAATATGGAAAGATCCAATATTCGCTCCCGCGTCGGTGTGGGCAAACTTGTTTCGCTGCCGCGACGCCAGGAAATTTTCCGCCGCGGAAAGTTCGCATCCGCCGCGACAGCGAATGTTTTGCGTTGGTGTGGGGGATCCTTTATATAATATAATGATAAATTTTCTTGTCCTATCATAAATAATACAGTCAGTGGGGGGATAACTGTCAAAATGTCATGAAAGAAAGATCAAAAAGAAATGATATATAAATTATAAAGACATGATGCATTTTAATAGTTAATTTCTGTGAGAGGCCCAGGCCTGCTTACAGTACTGTACTAGCTCAATCCAACGTTTACCGTTTAGTATATCAGTGAATTCACCAAAACTGAAAGTATCCTTAAAATGATATTCAAATCATCATGCCTTAAAATTACAATGAGTTGTTTGTACTGGCAATGGCCAAGATTATTCTTTGTTGCTCTACGTTTCGGGTACCTTTGGTTGCCCTTCTTCAGGAGCTCTGTAAAAATTTATTGGACAAAATACATTATTGTACAGTATAGGTAGTTATGAAAAAGTGTATAGATTTATAACAAAATTTTCTCAACATTTTTCTTTCTTTTATTGTAATGAATTTACGCACTTTTTTTTTATAACTACTAATACTGTATAATAATGTATTTTTTTTTCCAATAAATTTTTACAGAGCTCTTGAAGAAGGGCACCAATAATAGTACCCGAAACGTAGAGCAACAAAGAATTCTATTTCTTTAAAAACTCCACTGGCCATTGCAGTACAAATATCTCATTAAAGTATCATTTTTTAAAACTCATCAAATTTTTTAAGATGGGATATACACAGCTCCAATTTATTATCAAGGTTAGACAAGAAGTCCAATTTATTACAATTATTGTAATAGCAGAGAGCGAGAGAGATAAAATGATAGGATCACTCTCTCGGACTGGAGTGGGAAAAACCACATAAATACAGCGACGGGAAACAGATAAGGAAACAGTTCATACTACTGAGTTCATCACTACGTGTCATTACCCCTTTTCCATTCTACCATACTTTATCATTTTCAAGTGTAAAGTCCAGGCAGTCAGTGTCACTTATCATATTATAGAATATAGAATGTTAACCATATTTAGTTAATTCATTTTAACCAGACCATTTCTCTCCTCAACAACCCCATATATTGATGTAAAAGCGAAGAGGAGAGAGAGAGAGAGAGAGAAGAGAGAGAGAGAGAGAGACCAGAGAGGACCACTCTCTCGGAATGGAGTGGGAAAAACACATAAATACAGCGACAGGAAACAGATAAGGAAACAGTTCATACTACTGAGTTCATCACTATGTGTCATTATCTCTTTTTCCACTCTACCATACTCTATCATTTTCAAGTGTAAAGTCCAGGCAGTCAGTGTCACTTATTATATTATAGAGTGTTGACCATATTTAATTAATTCATTTTAAGCAGACCATTTCTCTCCTTCAATAACCCTATAATATTGATGTAATATCAGAGAGAGATGCAATCCCGAAGCTGGAAGCTTCATGACGGAGTCGCTCTCAGCTTTGCTAGCATTGATTAGGAGGGCAAAGCTGGGGCTGTTCTGTATCGTAAGGGGATCCACAATAGACATCGATTTGTAGGTCGCAGTGAATGCGGCTCCCCCCCCCCGCTTCTATTCTATTCTATTAGCGGCAAAATAACTCTAACGTGTTTCAACTCTAACGAGCTAGCGTGACTGATCGCACGCCCGATGGATGTGCCGGTCCATCTACTGATTCCTGTCCATTGCCTGAAGAACAGGGGGTCAGTAACCCAGGATACTTACAGGCAACCCTGCAAGGGGAAAGGATCAGGATGGGTTGGGGGAGGGAATCCCCAACCTGGAGAGCCAGAGGCTGATTGCACCCCGAAGGGTGGGCGATGGAGCGCCACAGACCAACGCCAAATCATACAAGGGCCAACAAACACTCAAGGCCACCTGGCTACCATCTATTAAGTACCATCTATTAAGAGTCTTTGATAATCACCAACGGGCGACCATCTGTCGCCAATCTGGCCACTGACCTAAATCACACTGGTCACCGACCTGACCAAGGTCGGCACACTGCGAGAGATGTCTTAGTGTGACTATTACTTACACACCTGTCAATGTGTGAGTAATACCAATATAAACTTCGCTCCACTGGAGGAGGGGATCAGTACAACATCAGTTACGAGAGTACATCATCAGAGATACAACCAGTATCACATCAGTTATACATCAGTTTCGCGAGCGCGTCCCTATACAAGGTTTAAAACATATAATTATTATCATTTAATCAATCATTTATAGTTGTGCATCTTAGTTTTATCTATTTAAACATTTTAAATTGTTTGTAGTTCTCTAAATTGTTTGTATATCTCTTTAAATCACTTTAAATTATTTATCTATTTCAATCATTTTATATTAATTGTAGTCACCTATTTCAAACATTTAAATTATTGTTAAAATATAGTCTATTTTTGTAAATTCTGTGGTTCGTTTTTCGAGTAATAACTCTCTAAAATCTCTAAACTAACTTCCGCCTATTCTTCACATCAAATCCCTCTTCAAGATATCTGATTCCAATACATATCCCACACAGACAGACAGACTGAGAGACAGGCGGACCAATTGCTAAAAACCACTATTTTTGACTCAGGGGACCTGAAATGGATATTTCCACTGAATACTCGATACCGAAAATTTGACACGATTATAATATTTCCTCTTACTAGAAATAAGAGAATGTAATAAAAATAAAAATACCGAACACATGTACAGACTATTGGCTAAAAATACTCCTTTTTTTTTTTTTTGCATACTTAGAGGGGCTCAAATCATGAACTTGTGGTAAAATAACAATTTCAAAAATTTGGCACGATTGCAATACTTCATCTAAAAAAGAAATTAAATGCCAAGTATTCATTCGTTCATATATATATATAAAATAATAATAATAATAATACATTATATTATTATACACGTATATATATCCTCTCGCGTTGGTCTAGTGGCTAGCGCACTGGCCTTTCGTGCGAGAATTCAAGGTTCGATTCCCGTGAGGGCAAAGTCGGTGTTGACCCAGCATCGTGATAAAAAGTGAGAAACTACAGTTAGCAGCGCCCTAGGTAGCGAAGGCCGGAACTAAACGGCGTGGGAACTGCGTCTGGCAAGCCTTGGCCCTTCATGGGCTGTTTCGACATGGGGAATGATAATTATTGTTATGTACAAGTACTTGTAAATAATTATTTATTACTTTTACAAACTTTTGACTGTCCATAAACTTTACATTGCCTTTCTTCAAACTTTATCTATCCTTATTAGTGCAGTATACTCCTGAAATATCTTATCCCCCCCCCTAATAAAAATGACTTGATAAAACACTGAATATACTTAACAACACTATTAAAATTTAGTTATAAAGTATCCTTCAAAACATGCTATTTATTATACACTATTTTCTAATGTCTAATCCTAATTTATAATAATTCCATTTTGTCATTAAAGGTACACACATATAATAACATAACCTTATAACCTCCCCACATATATGCAACAAACAAGTATGAGTGTAACAGAAACGTAACGTTGAAGTGAACTTTCTACACGTACTTAGTGAATTTGTTAGTTACAAAAATTTGGTTTGATACACTCACACAACTTTCTCTTACCGCAGTTTACAAAAATTGTAACTAACAAATTTTGTGGAGGCTAGTATGTCAAATTAAATAAAATTCTGTTTTCTTCAAATTCTGAAATTCTAAATACTTTTCTGCAATTTTTTTGTCGAAAACAGCTGAAACGATTTTCTTTAAACTTGGTATATTAACTATATCTTATAAGAACTACAACTTTCATTTGTAATATTTGTCTGAAAAATTCATTTACAGTGGTTTTCCCTGGTTATATGCTAAGACTCGAGACGGGAAGAAGTAAGTTGGAATTACAGGTTTTTAAATTGGTCATAAACTGGTGGGTCAAAGTTCTACTTATGTGTGACAACAGACTTCCCAAAATTTGTTTTAAAAAGTTGGTAACAATGGATAATAACGCGCCTTATATAAAGTTTAATTGGGCCTCTCAAGTAAGGGAACTGTTTGTAAAGATGGGCTGTGAAGGGCTTTGGAAAGAGTAGGATCCAATTTTGGTGTTGAAACAAAAAAGAAAATTAATAAATAAATATAAAGATTTGCTGTACCAGGCGGACGTGGATACGGTTATGGTTTCAACATATAACAGTCTTTATAAAAATATATATTTGAAAAATCACGCGCAAAAGTATCTTATGTTTAATAAGTATTTTCGAAAAGAATTGTCAGCCAGCTAAGAGTTTCGCCCTCTAAACAAATAAGAATCTGCTATAAGAAAACTACACACATATGGAGTACCGATGATGGTTGCCCATTGTGCGGTAGTGTGGTTAATGATTTGTCACATATTTTCATTGAATGTCCATTTTATTTAAATTTTAGAATAAAATATTTAATAAGTTATCCGCCTGATATGGCAGTTATTCTAAATCCAATGAATGTAATACAACTTAATAATATTTATTTTATTATTGTTAACGTAATAAAGTTTAGAGAAGTGTTAGAGTGTTGAGAATCTTTAGTTCTCATGGACTTATATTACATAAGGTGGTCAGTGATGTTTATTTTGTTCTTCACCATATTAAGCATTTTACTCTTCTTATACGCATAATAATTTAGTTTCTATAAACAAAAGTTTTTCTTTTGTTTTTTTTTTTCTTTCTCAGTCTGTATTTGTATTTGAAATTAATATTTATATTTGAATGAAACTTTTGGAATTGTTTAAAGCAGTGGCGGCTACTGGTATTCGCGATTACGCGACTGAACCCCCAACTATTTGAAGAAAAAAAGTAAAAAATTAAATAAAAAAGTAGTAAAATTTTCTTATTTGATTTTATTTTCTTTCATATTTCAATTTCAAAAAAATATTTTCATTTTTATATTAGTTAGGAACATAAGTCACACCAAAAATTGTATATACTATAAGTATAAATTGTACAAAAATTGTGTAATCTATAAAGTATTAATGAAAAAGATCAGTAGTACAATCGGAGAGTCAGACATAAAAGAATAGGAACGTATATCAGTATAGGAGCTCCTTTAATATGTTCGTACAATGAATTGTACACTTAGTGAATTGCATGTGTATCAGGAGATGTATAAAAAAGTAGGAAGCAGGGCGTTCACAGTTGGGAGTCGCGCTGGAGAATTTAGTATATATATATATAAAATTTCTTTGTGTTAGTATAGAAAAGTGTATGTTTTTATTAACTTTTTTCAAAAAGAGTAGGGGTTACAAGCGCGATGAACATTACTTACGATCTACGAACGAACTTACCCGATCTTACCCGGAGTTAAAAAAGTTTTTAGCAAATGTTCTCTGTGTGCGTGTGTGTGTGTGCGCCTGTGTGCGTGCACGGGTGTGTGTATATGTATGTGAACACCATAGCTCAAAAACGAAAAACCGTAGAAAGTTGAAACTTAATATTCCGTTTAGGTATCACCATGAGATCTGACCCTACGTTATCTGTCGAAATTCCTCAACCGGAAGTACCACTTTACTAGTTGATTTTTTTACTTTTTTGCAATTTTCTCAAAAATGGCTCCGACGATTTTCTTGAAATTTGGTATATGAACTATACATACAAAGATCTACAACTTCTATTTGAAACATTTCTCCGGAAAAATTCATTTAAAGGCAGTTTTGAAGGAGGGGTTGGGTTAGGTTTCAATCTAAAGTTCTATTTCGGTTCGCTATACAATTCTGTCATCTAAATAATATTAATAAGAATATAATATGTTGTTGAAATTCCGAGTTTGAAAAAATCGGATAACCGGAAGTGCGTTTACTTTACCACTTTACTAAATGATTTTTCCACTTTTTCGCCATTTTCTCAAAAATTGCTCCGATAATTTTCTTGAATCTTCTTACATAAACTAAACATACAAAGATCTATAACTTTTATTTGAAACATTTGTCTGGTAAAATTCATTTAAGGGCACTTTTAGGGGAGGGATGGGGTTATATTATTCTCTAAAGTGCTCTCATATTTGATTATACAATTCTATCATCCAAACAAAATTAATTAGAAATAAATAGATGGCCAAAATTCTGAGTTTCAAGAAAATAGTAAACCGGAAGTGCGCTTTTACTGAACATTTTTTTCAGTTTTCGAAGAATTCCATTAAATTTGGTACACAACCTATAAAATTTGTCAATTATAATTTTGAGAACTGAGTAATGGTCATTGCCGCCTGAGCCTTCTCAGTGCACTGCCGGCCTCCGGATGGTGTTCTCTCGTTACAGACAACACTGCCCATCACCGGACAGTGTGCTGTAAGAGCTCCTAGGAAGAAAAACCTAAGGGCAGCACAGCTGGACTCGAACCCGAGTCCTCCGCGTGGGAGTCCAATGCACTATCCACTGAGCTAATAGATTTATTCTTAATTTAACATATTTAATTGTAGGAGAGGGATGCAAGTTTTTACCTGGCTCCTGGCTTACTTCGTGATTTTTAACTAGCCAAGCTACTAATTATGATAGGTAATGTAAGTATTTTAAAAAAAAAAGTTGAACCCCCATATATACAAGTCACGAGCCGCCACTGGTTTAAAGACATAAATAAGAACATTTACAGTGGTTTTTTGTTGGAAAGGGGTGAAGTTATGTTTTCTTCTAAAGTGTTATTTTAGTTTATTATATAATTCTATCATCTAAATATTATTATTTTTAATTTAAGGCACGTCAACTTCTATAGTCATTGGCGCCCAGAGTCATCTCCGGGCCTCCGGACAGTGTTCTCTTGTTACAGACAACACTATCCATCACCGCATAGTGAGCTGATGGGACTCCAAAGAAGGAAAAAAATCTAAGGGCAACACATTGGACTCGAACCCGGGTCATCCGCGTGGGAGTCCAGTACGCTAACCTCCTGTTCCCTTCCCTTCCAGTTAATTAAATAATCATCGAAAGTATAAGAGTCCTAGATAGCAACTGTTTAGTTTAGTTTTTTTTTATTTTTATTATTTGTTATAATTTTTATTATAATATTAATTAGAATTAAAATATGTTGTCAAAAATTCTATGTTTAGAGAAAAAAAAACAAAAAAAAAACAGCTAACGGGAAGTACGTTTTTACTGAAGTTAATCTTAATTTTGCAACGATTTTATCCATAAAAGTATCGACAGATTTTATTGAAATATTTTTACACTAATTATAAATCCACAGCATCTCAGAGATATTTTCCCGTGATAGCCTGCTTCTTTTTGTGGTCATCAATCGGTTTTGAATGTTCGCCCCCATCATCCAGGATGTTTTTTTTTTTTTGCAAACAGTGTGTTAACATAGAATTTGCATAGAGGAAATTTAGTTGGTACACTGGTCTTTAAATGTTTTTGT
>JAAEAF010011086.1:0-23125 GCA_011037195.1 Triatoma infestans
AGAAAGATTAAAACGTGGAGATAGAGTATTAATCCCTTGGACGAAGCCTGTCGACTTCATGACATTGCATATTCACGGCATAACGATCTAGAGTCAAGGCATAAGGCTGACCTCATACTCGCTGACAAAGCTTGGCAAAGAACAAAAGCTAGTGACGCATCACTTGGTGAGAAAGCAGCAGCTTGGGCCGTGACGAACGCAATGAAAGCTAAAGTGAAATTAGGTGGGGGGGAGAAAAAGGTAAAAACTATAAGAGATGTTATAAGTGCAGCACGTGTAAATTCACCTTTATCAATCAGTAACGCGTCAAGGAAAGCTTTAAGAAAGGCGAAAAAGTATGTAGGAAAGTCGAAAGTAACAAAAATACCAAGAGTTCTACCAGTACCCAGATCTGGTGGTATTCTACCATTTCTGGTGCCTTTATTCGCTGGGCTTTCTGCGCTTGGAAGTTTAGCTGGGGGGGCGTCAGCTATAGCTAAGGCTGTTAAAGATACACAAGTTGCCAGGAACCGATTAGAAGAAATGAGAAGGCATAATAGAAAAATGGAGGCACAGCAAGTAGGTCAAGGACTTTATCTTAAACCTTACAAAAAAGGATATGGCCTGTTCTTTAAAAGAGATTGACTACTTCCTAATAGGGCACTAACAGATATAGAGTTGATGAAATTTGCTAAAGATATTCCACATTTTAGAGGTATATACATGCGTGATAGGTTGCCAAAGTTTCCTAAAACTGATGAATGTGCAATTGTAAATTTAGATTCTGTACACAACGCAGGAACTCATTGGGTTGCCTATATTAAAAAAAGAAATAGAGTCGATTACTTTGATCCGTTTGGCAATCTCAGACCACCATTGGAATTGTTATGTTACTTAAATGGTTGTGACATAATGTACAATAGAAAGAGATTTCAAGATTGGAATACACCTTACTGTGGACATTTGTGTTTACAATTTCTATATAATAATGCATTTTAAAGAATAAAGGATTCAGTCATGTCTTATACGTTCACGTTAACTGGAACATCCAGCGTTCTTATGCTGATATTTTTCCCCCAATTAATTTATCGGATGTCGGTGTTGGTGGCTATAGTGTTGGATTACTTAGCTTTCAATCTTACAACTTCATACCCAACGTTACTGAAAATGTAAACAACAAATTTTATTATGGCAATGAAGTGATCAGTTTACCTACAGGTACCTATGAAGTTGATGCCATAGCAAATTATATAAGATCGCATATATCATCTCCAAATTCGATAAAACTGAAGGGCAACTTAAATACATTACAAACAGAATTGATGTGCACCAAGCCTGTATATTTCAACAGAGAGCATTCCATTGGTCCATTATTAGGATTTACTAAACAACAGGTGTTAAAGGAAAAGGTTAAACATAAGTCCAATGATATCGTTATTATTCATAGCGTAAATATAATTGCTGTAAACTGCAATATACCTTCAGGTTCATACAGAAATGGAAAACCTGGACATACCATATATGAATTTTCCCCTACAGTCCCACTAGGTTATAAATTAGTTCAGGAGCCTACTCCAGTCATTTACTTTCCAATAAACGTTGAGATAATTGACAATATTACGCTGTCTCTTACAGATCAAGATAACAATATAGTAGATTTTCGCAAGGAAGTAATTACTATTCGATTACATTTGAAGAAAAATGGGTATTGACTTTCGAAAGTATAAAAGCAACTACGTTAGAAGTAAACCATATAGTATTGAACGTACATCTCGTAGTGTGTTAACACCTTCAAACGTTAGATTTCTTCAACAGCAGGTAGGGGTTTTAGTTAAGCAGAAATGGAAGAGATTTTAAATGTTAATGCTGGCGTGTCCTTCGAGGAAAGGATACCCGATTTTGAGTACCACACTCACCAACCTTATACGCAATCGCTGAACAATTCTGATGAAATTATCATTGCTGTGCAACAGCAGGACATCTACACCGTTCCTTCCAAGAGTTATCTCTACATTCAAGGGCAACTGGTTAAAGAAGAGGCTACAACTATAGATCCAAGTGAATTGAGATTAGTAAGAAATGGATTTTTGTTTATGTTTGATGAAATCAAATATCAATTGAATGGTGTATTGATTGATCATGTGCGGAATCCTGGAACTGCTTGTACATTAAAAGGTTATGCATCTCTTAGCCCAGACAAGGCGTTAGGGTTAGAAATGAGTGGTTGGATGATGCCTAGTGAATATGTGAAATTAGCAGATGATAAAGGAAATTTTGATGCTTGCATTCCCTTAGATATCGTAATGGGTTTCTTTGAAGATTACAATCAAATAATTTTACAAGGAAGACATGAGTTAATTCTACATCGCAGCAGATCAGATAATGATAGTATTAGGGTTTTTGGGGATCATACCAATGTCAAGGCTTCCATTAAACTAAAATCTATACAATGGAAAATGCCCTATGTTAAAGTTTCCGACGAACAGAAGTTAAAGTTTTTAAATTTAGTCAACAAAGGAAAAACAGTTCACATGGCATTCCGATCATGGGACCTAATAGAATATCCTTCGCTACCTGCTACAAAAAAGCACACTTGGACAGTGAAAACTACAACAAATCTAGAAAAACCTCGATATGTCATAATTGCGTTTCAAACCAACAAAAAGAATAATATACAAACTGATATGTCAGAGTTTAATCATTGTAGTATATCAAATGTTAAATTGCACCTAAATTCAGAGGTTTATCCCTATGATGATCTTAACATTGACTTCTCAAATAATTGTTTTTCAATTCTATATCACATGTATCAAAATTTTCGACATAGTTATTATGGAAAGGAAAATGAACCTATTTTAAGCAAAGAACAATTCAGAGATGAGGCTCCTATTATCGTTATTGATTGTTCTCGCCAGTCTGAGGCAATTAGATCATCTTCAGTAGATATTAGAATAGAGTTGGAAACGACAAATGAATTCACTGCTAATACCACAGCCTATGCTTTAATCTTGCATGATGCACTTGTAGAATATAATCCTCTGACAGGTTTGGTGAGAAGAATTTAAGGGAGTGGGGGAGATCTTATAGTAAAGTGTTGTATTGGAGATTCATTTAGTTTATCACCATCATGTGTGCAGTGGTAGACATTCAAGGCTATCAAGACAATGATGGCACATTTATTGTTAAGGAGCTAGCAATCGTGGATTTTGTTGGGCAAGAGAAACACTGGATATTCAAGCCGCCAAAATATGGTAACCCACACTCGTCACCCAATAGATGGATTTACAAAAACCTCCATAATATCAGATGGGTGGACGGTGATGTGGACTTTTCTGAATTAGATGATATATTAAAAGAGGCTACAGCAAAGTATACCTTCCTATATGCCAAAGGAGATGAAAAATGTAAATTTATTGGTGATATAATTGGAAAAACTGTGTTCTACAATATTTTGGCTGCCCTAAAATAAAAATCTTATCAACGTTTCAACGTATTGACAAGTGCAGCTATCATAGTGGCTCTAAATATAATTGCGCTCTACAGTTCGGAAAAATGTTAGCCAATTGGATGCTTCAAAATTATTCAAAGGTGGACTTTGCAAATGCAAATGTACGGGAGAATACTTTTGATGGATTCATCAGGATAAGAAGTAAGTGTGTTCAGTGCGTATATTGTGGACTGATAATGTTAGAAGAAGTAATCAAAGAACATAAATTGCATAATCAGAATTGTATTTGGTTAAAAAAAAATGGAATAAAATAATTTTTTAAATAATTGTTTATGTTTTTACCCATTTTATTTACCTATATTATTCAAGGAAAAATGATAAAAACAAAAATTACAAAAGAAGTATTTATTAATACAATACGCAGTCATATTATGAGATCACATTGTGATTATTTTTACAAACAATAGTGAAGAAAGATGTATACATCAAAGGATTAATAATGAAGCACAAATAATTATTTTGATTTCTACTTTTCTAAGGGTAAGTTAATATATTAAACATTTTTTTTTTTTTTTTTACCTTTATTTTCATTTAGTTATTTATTTTTAAAACATTTTAGGAAGGAGATAGTGAATAAAATATAAATATTATAATTTTTTTAAATTTATAATATGCATAAAATTTGAATTACAAATGTTATGTTACCCCAAACACCCAAATTACCTTTCTACTATTACCCAACACAATCAATTTTATATAAATACATTGAACCTTAATAATTAAGTAAAAAAACATTCCTTACTGTAAAAAGACTGCACTTTTATTTCTAAGTTACAAATACATAAATTCTTCCCATATACTTGGTTGTAAAATTTGAATTACAAATGTAGGAAAAAACTTATAAATCATACCTTAACTTTATTTAAATACATTGAAACTTAATAAATTAAGTAAAAATATTCCTTACTGTAAAAAGACTGTACTTTTATTTCTAAGTTACAAATACATAAATTCTTCTCAAATAATATGTAAAGAAAAATTGTCTACAATGTTGTAAACGGTAAAAGACTGCACTTTTGATTTCTAGCTTACATTAAAACATTTAATAAACAATTATTCTTTATACCCAATTGCTTTTGTATTGATTCCATTAGACTGAATTATTCTTTTATCGTCATATGGCGACAGTGATAATTTATTTATTTCAACAGTAGTTAACTGGTGGTGTTTGGATTGAATACAGTTCACTATAGTTCTAATTTGTGAATTTTTATTAAGGCATTCAATATAATCTTTGAATTGAATATGTTTTCTTAGAGCAGATTTTTGAATACCTTTTGCTTTCTTTACTTCCTCCCCTTCAATAAGTATGGCATACATTTTAGATCGAAGACCTACAAATTCTGTTATTATTCTCCCACAAGCTTCATCTTTGAATTTGCCGAGTACTTTTTTGTTTGCTACTGAGTAACAAGGATGAGTGATAGGATAATCGGATGTGTCTAAATATTCCAACATACTTTTTATATCTTGATAAAGGTCATTGGTTTTAATATGGTATATAAAAGAATCTGTATCAGTGTATGCAAGAGTTAAATTATCCAGTCCATATTTTGGTAACATGATATCATAATGATATTCATAAATTACATGCTTTGACAAATCTAAAATTGACATTCCAACATAAATTGGTTTATCAAACTTAATTACAGTTTTTCTCATATGTACAGCAGCTAAATTTTCAGAATATATGGTTCGATCAAGAAATGATGGTTTAGCGATAAGTTTTTCAAGTTGTTTATTATCACATACCAATTTAATATTTTTTCTATTTCTTTTATTTTCCATTGTTTTACCATATACAGAATTATTATATAGTTTATACAGATCTTTGTCAAATGCGTTAGTAGCTGATGCGCGGAACGTAGAATTGTAATCTATGTAGCTTTTTAACCAGTTAGATTGTCGAAATTTTAAGATCCGGTGTATCTTCTGTAATTGCAGTCCATGTTTCAACGCTTGCTTTAGCGTAACATAATGCACTATGTAATTGTATTTATCATTTAAATTTAGAATTAGTTTTCTTTGCTTGTTTATTTCCAAATTTTCAGGAAGGAAAGGTAAAAAATTGTGCAATTTATGTAATTTCTTTGGGTATGTGACGTCCACTTCTAGAATATATCCATACTCACCATTATCATCAGTACTATCTAAATTGAACTCTTCCGAAGATATCCATGAAATTCTCCGTAAGGTAAACATTTTGTCATGGAGAAACCATATAAATTGTTACAGTCTTGGTAACTAATAAATGTATTTTCTAAATTTGGATTGTAGTCTGGGAGGTACTGATTGTTTGCTTTGCAATATCTGTGAGAAACTTGTGTCATGCCTCCTCTAATAGCATTTTGGACCATTAAGACCATCTGATAATCTTGGAGTAATTCGAGCTCCACACCCGTGAATTTAAGCATTGCGTCCCAAGATAGGCCAGGAAGGGTATAATAATGGCAAGGATCAAGCTGATGAGTCTTTAAAGTGATGGTACGAAAATGTTCAAAACAATCGGCAAGTAATAGAGTGTCCAATTGCAAGTAATGATCGCTATAAGCGCCCAATGTTTTACAGTTAAACATTGTCCATACTCTTTGTGCATGCTGGTAATCTTCGTCTGATATAGATGTTCCGGTAAGTCTGTTGTAAAAATCTTCTTTTAATGGTAAATGTGCAGTTTCTAATTTATCCCAGGATGTGACATAATCATATGGGAACACACCCTTTCTAGTTACAAGTTTAAGTTGATTAGAATTATAAAATTTGTTTACCTCAATCAATTGTGGTAAGTTTTTTACTAAATTATCTAAAATAGTGGGCATAAATCTGAATGTGTCCAAAAATCGAACAGTAAGTTTTTCATTAATTGTTTTAGAAAATGAAATGTATTTTTCTTCAGTATGAGGTATTACATGTATTCTTTTCTTATCGTAACCAAGCTCTTTTACAATATAGTGAGAATCGTAGCCACTTAAATTGTGAATTAAAACGGGTAATACTGTTGGTACCTTGTATCTTAAGTTACAGCTATTATGAGCAGCACCTCTGAATTTCCCGGTAATGTGACAATGATCGCGTACTTTCCTATCATTTTCGCTAAATAATTGATTGCACATATAACAAATTGTTGCAGCTTTGAATTCACATTTCTCATTTTCACTCAAAGGAATCATGGGAGTTTTTAAAGAATAAATTTTTGTTACTTCTTCAGCTATGCTCTTGATAAATTTCATAAATTCTGCTGGTGCATTTTTTCCCCTATATATATAAGGTTTTTTGGGAGATTATTACAGATTTCTTTCATATCATCCGTGTGTTTGATATAAGCACAAAAACTCATAGCTTCATGTTTCTGAAAAGGAGTAGATACATTTTTCTTGATAGCATCTTCTTTCTTTATAGGATGAAGTATTGATTCAAAATCCGCATAAATAACGAAATTAATACGTATTCCTCGTTCTACATTCTCAAATTTTACATGGGTTTTATCTGTGGGTAATTCTATTTTTGCTGGTTTATTTTTATTACAAAGTTCCATGTGTTTGGCCATTCTTTCTTCTCCTCTATTATGTACATAAACGTGTGTAAAGCAACGCTTGCAAATAATTATACTTCTACGATTACTTGATAATTGATTATGAACAAGACGTTCAAAATTCTGTATGTAAACATAGTGCTGTGTACCTTTATCATTATTAATTAACAACAAGTCTCTATGGTCATTTAGTGGATTTTTATTTACTTTCAAAGGATGTACTTGCTGATTATTATCTATTCCAAAGACATTTATTGAAATATTGTTAAATTTTTCAAATTTTTTTATCTGATGAAGTGGAGTAGGAAAAGAAATGCAAGAAAAATTATACTTATCCAGTAGACTGTTGTATTTACTCACTCTCTGTGCATCTTTTGTGACGAATTTGGCAAGAACAGAATATTGAAAGCATTTATTGTCATAGTTCTTCACATTAATACATGCTTTTCTACTAGCTATTTTAGGTGGTAATGGTATGTAAGTACTTCCTCGAAGAGGATTATGTTTATTTATTTTTGTTCTAATACCGTCTATTGCTAATAATGTCCAACCACTGTTTTTTAATTGACTTTCTTGCAATTCTTTTTCCAATTTCAGAAACGCTTTATCGAGTATCTCTGAAATATTTGACTCCTGAAAGACTTGTGTATTTTTTGTTTTAACTGCTGCTTCTAGAATCTCTCCTAACTGATTTATTAAAACACAGTCTACAAATAAATTAAATTTAATTGCATTATGCTCTTGAGTTTCTCTTTGTAAGAGATAAATAAGTTTATCTTTTACTGAGGAAAGAAACTGTGGAAGATCAAAGTTATTATCACTGCGAATAAAAAATGACTTTAAGCGATTACCAAATTCCGTTTCATACAGGAGAAGTCCCTCATCATCCTCTAGTTGAGCTAGAAGTTCTCCTACTTTAGGTTCTAGTTTTCTTTTCTTTATAGGAGGTTCACTCATACAGAATTCTTCATGTCTTAATAAATTGTGTAAATTGTAAAAATGGTGTCCACATTTTGAACAGATTCCAGCAAACTGTTCTTTACAAGTAATTTGATGTTGTTTCTTATTCGCTGTTATAGAAAAGCGCTGTCCACAATTTCTACAAGTTAAATTGTCCATATTTTATTAAATTGGTGTACAATAGAAATGTCGAATCGCCTTAGCGCAACTATTACAACGTACAACAGGTTGGTATTCAAATAAATGTTTTAAACAATTAAAACACTTGTTTTTCTCCCTGTGCAGATCTTTATTTCTTCGTAAAATTACTTTGTGCTCTTTACAGAACACAACGTTCCTTCCCGGTAAAAGATTCTGATCAATTACAAGAAGAGCACACTCCAAACAGAATTGGATTGACTCATCCTCGAATAAATTATCTATGTCATAATTATGGCTTACAGTGGAATAAGTTGTTGTTATATATGATGATCGAATACAAATGTACCTAGTGTACGGTACTTCATCAAGTTGACTACTGAGATTACTGTTAAGTACAGGCATGTTAATAAACTATTATTTAGCAATTATTTTTTAAAGTGCAGTCTAAAAAATTTAAATAAATTCTATCTTGAAATATTTATCCGGGTTTAACCCTTTGTTAAGTACAGGCATGTTAATAAACTATTATTTAGCAATTATTTTTTAAAGTGCAGTCTAAAAAATTTAAATAAATTCTATCTTGAAAGATTTATCCGGGTTTAACCCTTTATAAATAAGTCCAACGATTAACTCTTTATAGTTAGTTATAAGTTCATCTTCAATAACATCATTGAACACTTTTGGCAAGTAACATTTATAAAAATGATTAGTGCTATCTGTCTGCAAAGTTACCTTAACGGCTGGCCCGTACTTATTGTTTGTTTTCTCAAAATATTTTATATAATAGATTTTATGTTCCTCAAGGTCTCTAATAGATTTATATTCTGTTTTGTAACTGCCTACTTTATTTAAAACTTCTTTAAAATCGGACATCTATAAATAATAAATAAGAAAAGTATAGGATAATATTTTATCAGTTTTTCATAGCAATTAAATATAAATAAACAAAAAAAAAACTTACAAATCATTAAATGTTACTCACTGTTGTGTGTTGGGTGAGCCTTCTCTAGCTGATAAAGCAAAACTTAACTAGCAAGATATTTTTCACTCTATATATACATTTCTAAACCCACAGCGACCCCCCGTTTCTTACCAAATAGAACAAAACTTAATAGTAATAACTTGCAAGAGTAAATTCACTGTTTATATATCTTTTCTATAGTCCTACATTCAGAGCTAGAAATCTTAGTACTTGTTTTTTTATTTTTTTTTTTTATTTTGTTTACACTATAAGTGAGTGTGCTGACCATGGTGAAGGAAAGTATATACAACGATAATTATTTTGATAAAACCTACTCATTTCTTCTTATTTGTCATGTAGAAGAATATATGCAAAGAAATTACTTTGATAAAACCTACACATTTCTTCCTTTACTACTTGGAGAAGAAAATAGTAAAAAATGAAGTTTAGTCCCACGTAGTCTGATGATATACCCACGTATTTGCATGTCACATGCAACATGTAACATAAAATGTATAAAGAATTGATTCCAGATAAATAAAGTAAAATAAACCTTCTTGGATAAATGCAATAAAAAAATAAACATTTAATTGTTTATAAAATTATATTTATTTATCACTTGTTACATTTTCTTTATAAAAATTTAAAACTAGTGGTTTACATAGATTATTTAGAAAACTAAATTGTCTGTTAATATTTTCGAATAAACTCATTAACTTGATAAATTCATTTCTAAATAAACTGAACTTAGGAGGATTATATTTCAGAAGTTCTTCGAGCCAAGATGCTTTTTCTTGAATCACCATACTTTTTCTAGAAAATTTTTCAAAGAATATTGTTGAATTCAGCAATTGAATTTCATTAGTAGAGAGTTTGTTTTTCTTGCTAAAGAAATTATTACAAATTTTCTTACTATTTTGCAGCATATTCCATTCTTCTTCAGTCAGATAGATAAGATCACTCTTCTTTTGTGATTTCAAAGCTATCAAAGGTTCACCTAATTCTGACAAACCTAGCACCACTAGCTTAGTGTTGCTAGTATTCAAAGAGAAACTTGTTGTAAGTTGTAATCCAATGTAAGTAGACATGTTCACGACTGAGAAAATAAGTTATCTAAAAGATGCTATTACATCGATTACCCCTCTTTTTCAACGAACAAATAGTTTAAAGCGCAATGAATATAGTGCGATATCCAACCTATTCTGTCACACACACAGGCATCAGCTTTCATCGCAATTTTGGGATTACACCATTCGCAGTTTTCATAGTGTCCATTAGTGGTTTTTATAAAAAAAGATCTTGATAGTTCTTCTAATTCTTTCAAGTTAGAATCTATATCGATATATGTCATTGCTAAATCCATGTTGGCTAAAGTGATGCCTGGTAATGCTGTAATAAACTTCCTATAGTTTTCACTAACTTTAATCTCATTCCACTGATCTGCCATTGTACACACTAAGTGAATACAGCATTAATGTGATCTGTTGTTATATAGAAATCCCCACTTAAAAAAATTATTATTACGTTTTACTAATTTTATAAAATTATAAATAAAAAAAAAAACAAATACAATAGTGCTGGTGACCTCAAAGGGTAACGACTAGAGTATAAGACAGCTAAATGACAAATTTTGTATTTGATTACACAAATATTATTAAGTTTTATTTATAATATTTATTTATTTATTTATTTTTTATTAATATTATAATTACAAACTATAGAGAGCGTGGGCTATAGATGAACAGGGGGGCTACTAACGTAGTGAGAGAGATGATGATATAGGGAATGTTGAGACAGCTATATACCCACTACACCACACTCCCCATCGCCTTAGCTACGGTGAGCTGAGGAAGGGCTGAAGAACACCCTCCTATCCAGCGAATTTTGTAGGCGGGGGACGAAGGGGTTGCGCCAGTTGTAACATTTATACCCTACTATCAGGGTTAAGTAACTAGGGCAGTCATTGCTAAACACGGATGAGCCGCGTCAATTTTCTTCCCCGACTTCATAAAGTTATTTCTGAATGTACAATTAACCAGTTTAATTCATTGCTATTACGCGGGCAGTCTTTAAAGTTGTGATTTTTTGCACAGAAAAGACATACTAATTCGTTTTTACATTTGTTTGAGTTGTGGTTGTATCTGTTACATTTAAAACACCTTAGTACGGATACATGATCTTTAACCTGACATAAACTCCACATCATTTTAATTCCACTAGCTTGAAACTTTTGATGTAACGAAAGATTTAATTCTACAATTAAATGTCTACTGAGATTTCTTTTATTTTTAATTATATATTTGGCTGTAATCATTTCGTTTTCACTAATTTTTTCTGAATTTTGTTCGTTGGTTATGGAGGTTGCATTCTCTAAGGTAACCTCCTCTGGAATATTGTAAACAATGGCCCCTAGATAAGCACATTTTAGTGGGTTCAGCAAGTAGTTTTCCTTCACAAACATTATTAATTTCTGCACATAGTTTACCTATATCGTTTTTATTATCTGATTCCAACAGTAATCTATTATTGGATATACCAATCATTTTAGAAACACCAATTTTTAATTTGCAAAGGTTAACCTTATCTCTTAGAACCTTCTTCACTTCTTCTGTTTTGGTTTACTTCATAGTTTATGTCACAAGATTTTACAATTGCTTTATAACTCACTTTTGCAGGGACGAGAGGTTGTTTTTTAAGTATATTTGCATAACTAACCGATTGTTGCTCCGGTTTTATTATTTTGTTACCAGAGAGTGAAGTCCGCTCAGCCAATTCCATTGATTCTCTTAAAGTAATTATCTCATTCTTTAACTTGTTGAACACTAAGTTTAAATTATAACAGCTAATGTAATGTCGTCTCTTAAGTCTTTTCTTAAATTCCCGCTTGAACGCGTCACATTTAACAATTTCTCGAAAGCACTTTTAACAAGTAGTTCATCAACTTTCCGCCATCTTGATGTCTTCTCCAGTAGCCCGGTGTGTAGGTGCATTGGTGGGGAGGCCACAGCTGATTGGATGTCGACTCTTCACCTGAAGATTTATGTGTTGTGCCGGAAGTAGCATCCCAGGGAAGACAGGCGTTGACGCTGCTGATGAAAGTTGACGTATTTAAATAAACCAAAAAATACAAAACAAACCCAAATAAAAATAAAATAACTTCTCGAACAGATTCATAAACAGTTTTATATTTTTGTGCATTTAGAATTCTGAGTTCACAGGAAAATGATTGGAGTCTTTTTCGGGAAGATTCCAAAAATCTGAGAACCCTATGCTATAATGACCACTCTTTGGGCTAACAGATTTTATTCAAACTTGGAATTCTAATGCTTTATATGTTTAATATTATACAGATGACAGTACCTTATTAAAGTGGATTAAACAGGAAATCTTAACGTAGCAGCTTCCTCAGAACTCAAAAACAAAATTTCGCATTTTTTTTTTTTTCTTCTTTTTTTTTTTACTCCTCCTAGTAAGAGGAAGCATTGTAATCGTGCCAAATTTTCGATATCAAGTTTTCACTGGAAATACAGGTTTTGAGGTACCCTGAGTCCTCAAAAACCAACTAAGTGGTTTTAAGAAAATGGCCTGTTTGTATGCGTGTGGTGTGTGTGTGTATGTGAACAGCATAGCTAAAAAACCGAAAATCACCGAAAGTTCAAACTTGATATTCTGCTTATTAGGCATCATCCTGGGATCCAAGATATCTGCCAAAATTCTTCAACCGGAAGTACCACTTTACTGGATGATTTCCTCACTTTTTTATGATTTTCTCGAAAATGGCTCAAACCATGTTTTTTAAACTTGGAATATCAACTATACATACTAAAAGCTACAATTTTTATTTGAAACGTTTCTCCGAGAAAATCCATTTAAAGGCACTTTTGGGGGACGAGTGGAGTTAGGTACACATAATATAGGAGTTAGTTTTGATTGCAATGAGTTTCTTTCTACACATATTTCGACATTTCTCGGAATAATATATTTCAGAGGCGATTTGGGTAAAGCTGGAAGGTAACGCTTCCCTCAAGTGATCGTTTTATTAAATTGCTCAGTTAAATGTAGTAAAAAAATGAAGTTTGGTCCAAATTAGTCCATAAAAAAAAACTCAATAAATTGCAGAAGCGAAAGTCACGAGATTTTTTTCGCATCAGATTTTTCTTTTCCCCCGAATACTTCAACACTCACACATACATACATACATACATACGCACGTGTTCCAGCAAAACTTCAAACATCTCAACGATCCTAAAATTGACCGTTGTAAGAGAAAGTAAAAGATTCAAGTAATTTCTGTATTCAGGCGGCATTTATATTTACTAAGGTATCATTTATGAAATGATACTGCGTTATTTTAACGTTGTCCGTTCAATTCCACTTCAAATGTATAAAAAGCAACAAACACAATATTTCCAATAAAAAAAAGTAATGCAAAAAAATTGTGAAATATATAATCAGAATAAATATATTTTCTGCTTTAATATTATACAAATACTAACAAACATACAAGCATAAAAGAATTAGTTTCGTGTGAGAGTGAAGTAAATCGATAGGCGCCAGCTGTCTTGCTGGCCGTGTCACTAGACAGATCTCGGCGACTGCATGCACTTTCATTTTCAGTATTCAAATTAAATTAAAATAAATCTCTTCTACACTCACAAAAATGATTATTTTTGTAATAAAATTATTATAATATAATATAAAGAAAACTAGGAAATTATTAAATTCAGCAATAACAAATAGTTATTTGTACTGTCTTCTAGATCAGTGTCGGGCAACCTTTTTGGAGTTGCGGCGCACTAAGCTTAAAACTTTTTTTTCGCGGCGCACCTGTGGGACTCACTATAAATTTACTCGTAGGTAATTACAATACATAAATAAATACTATTAAAAAATTTAAACATGTAACACATTTTATTATTTTTAAATATTAAATTTACATAATTAATGCGAACATTGCGATTGTTTTTGAGAACATATAAAGTCAATACGGGGATCCAGTTTTGTAAGACAGACGCGCATTTCCTCATCGATCATTTGAAGTCTTTCACGCTTCTTAGACTTCATTTCCGTAAGTGTTGAAAAACCTTGCTCACAGAGGTAGGAGCTTCCAAATGGTAACAGTGATTCGACGGCCTTGTTACTAAGTTTAGGAAATTTGGTGTTTAAACACAACCAAAACTCAGATAGCTCCTTTTCAGCGAAGAGTCTTTTGAAAACTAAATCGTTTCTTAAATCAATTAAGTTTTCTTGCATTTCTTCTTCCAGATGTTTAATTTCACAGTGCATGAATAATGGGTTGACTACCCATTCCATTTTCAAAACGCCCAAGTTAGGAAAATATTTCTCAAAAGATGCGGTTAATAATGTCAAAGTTTCTTCGATTTCTTCTTTGATAAGAGATTTTAAAGGATTCTCTTCAACCGTCGGAAAAGATGCAAAGTTTTCATTAGCAATATTTAAATTCCATAAATTAAGTTTTTCCTTAAACGCTTTTAACTTGCTGGAGTAGTGATAATGTTCTCCTGAACACCTTGTAAATTTAAATTTAGGCTGTTTAATTTGTCGAAAATGTCACTCAAAAATGCAACTCGTAACCACCAAAGATCATTCATCAGGAAAGGAAAATGAATCTCTTCGCTATCAATAAATGCGATTACTTCATTTTTCATTAAAATAAACCGATTTAAAACTTTTCCTTTCGACAACCATCTGACTTCAGTGTGATACAATAAATTCTTATAATCGGAATCCATTGCTTCTCAAAATTCTGAAAAAATTCTCGATCGAAGAGCATTTGATTTAACGTAATTTACTATTTTGACGACTTCATCTAGAGTTGTGGCAAGGATGGGAGGAACCGCCTTTGACACTAAAGTTTCTCTATGAATCATGCAGTGAACAAATTTGATATTTGGATTTTTTGTTATGACATGTGCTATAAATCCCTTTTTTAAACCTTTCATAGCTGGAGCTCCATCCGTGCAGACGCTAATACAATTTTCCAATCTCAAGTTATACTTCATAACATTTTCCTCGACTAATTCAAAAATGTCCGCACCAGTCGTTCTTTGTTTTAATTCTTTACAAAAAAAGTAATTATTCACAATTTTTCCTGCATCGACGAACCTCAAAAATGCCAGCAACTGAGCTTTATTACTAATATCTGTGCTTTCATCAAGCTGTATAGCCCATTTTCTTGAAGGGTCATTAAAACATTGTTTCATTTGCAACTCAATATCATCTGACATATCTTCAATTCTTCTCGCAATAGTTTTTGATGATAGTGGAATTTTCGTAAACTTCTCCACAGCATCATTCGTTAACATACATCCAGCTGCAATTTTTAAAGCAAGCAAGATAATTTCCTCTGCTTCCGCGTGAGCTTTTTTCTTTCGAGCGATGAGTTGAGCTATCAGGTAACTAGCTGTTTGAGCTTCATCTGACGTGGTCATAAATTTCTTGAATTTTTTTTATTGCTTTTGAAGACTTGATCGTATATTTTCAAAACAGCTTATTGGATTGTTCATCTGCTCCCGATGATTTGTCTCAATATGGCGAAGTAGTTTACTTGGCAACATTGCTTCGTTGCTGAGAGTTTTTCGGCAAATTAAGCAAAACAGCAGTGATGGATCATTAACAGATGGTATAAATCCATATTTAAGATAATCTTCATCGTATTTCCGTTTTTTTCCGGTTGATTTTACGATTTTCTTATCTTCACTGTTTTCGTTTGGATTTTGTTTATCACTGGCACCTTTTCTAATTACAAATCTCTCCATCTGGTTTTGAGAGAATTTAGAATACATAATATAAGAGCGTTTCTTAATAATGTTTAATTAAAATTACCTTGAGTAAAAAGTGAGTGAGAATCTCGCTAAGAATAAATTATAAGCACAGGATTCTTGCGCCACAACAAATTATTTTTCACTGTTTTTTAACCAACAGATTTTACTGTGTGCGAAACTTACTGTGTGTTTTACAACGATGCAAAAATACGACTAATATTGCTACAGCAATACTTTGACGAAAACTCCAAAATGTATCATTTGTATTTTTTCATCTTTTCTAGCCGTGCAAGAACATGCCGCGAACCCATCCACATTCGCCTTTTTATTTTTTAAAGGTTTCTGCACGATAAGGTTGCTCGCGGCGTGAGTTCACGTGCGGTACTCACCGTGAATGGCGATGCCATGTTTTTTCGCGCCATTCACGGCGTGAATTCACGCTGCAAATTCGCGGCCATAATGTGGGCTAAGCATTATCTGTTCACACATAAAATATTTTTTTAAACATTATCTTTTAATTCGACCAAAAGTTCAATAACTCTAACGATTTTAAATATTTTACAAAAATGTTCGCGGCGCCCCCAGAATTTTTCGTGGCGCCCCAGTGCGCCGCGGCGCACCGGTTGCCCGACACTGTTCTAGATGACAAAGGTTATCATTTATGTTATTCTTCTGCTGCCAATATTTGAAGAAAATAATTTTTGTTATTGAATGGTGTGTATGTGTGTGTAGATAAAATATCACAGAAAGGTAAAATCGCTGGAAGCACAATGTTGATATTCCGTTTAGGTATTGTTACCACGCATCCTTATAGTAAATAAGGTTTGATCAAAATCGCTGGAAGCAGAATGTTGATATTCCGTTTAGGTATTGTTACCACGCATCCTTATAGTAAATAAAGTTTGATCAAAATCGCTGGAAGCACAATGTTGATATTCCGTTTAGGTATTGTTACCACGCATCCTTATAGTAAATAAGGTTTGATCAAAATCGCTGGAAGCAGAATGTTGATATTCCGTTTAGGTATTGTTACCACGCATCCTTATAGTAAATAAAGTTTGATCAAAATCGCTGGAAGCACAATGTTGATATTCCGTTTAGGTTTAGTTACCACGCATACTTATAGTAAATAAGGTTTGATCAAAATCCATGAACTGGATATGCAACCTCACTTGTCCAGTTTTTCGCCATTGGCTCCAACCAGTTTCTTTAAACTTCTTATACGATCTAACACATAAATGGCTATCACTTTTACTGAATGTATTTTTCTAGCCAGCAATATTAAGCTTTGCTTAAAGTATCACTTCCGTACAACGTATGGTTGTATAATCTTTATAATATTTAGGTACAATAAATGGATTCTTAGAATTCCATATTTGAACAAATTGATTAAAAAGAAATGTGACTTCACAATAGCTTTCAATTCTCGGAAGACAAGTCCAATTAATATTAAAAGAAAGTTATTAACCTAAATTATATAGCAAAGTAACAGTAGTTTTAAAATTTAGTACAAGTAAAAGCTGCCTACATTATAGCCGAATATTTGGCAGCTCTCTTATATCGGAGGCATCTAGATCTCTAAATAATCCTTCTCTCATACACTCAAACACTCTCTCCCTCTTACACACACACACACACACATACACACACACACATATATATATATAATATATATATATACCCGGATATGCTCCATATACCTATTTTGATCAGCTAATCATTTCGAATGATTATATTAAATGTTTACCTTAAATTCATATCCAATCATATTATTTACTTCTTTCGAAACTCGTAACAGAACGGATTTCCTTCTATAAGAAGAAACCTTGTTTTACAAACATTATTCGATTTTAATAATTTCATTTACAATTGAAAAATTATAGTGTAAAACAGTTACAAGAGTTACTGCAGTTGTTTACAATGCTAAGAGATCAATTTACTTCAAACTTGGACTTTGTACTAAATGTTTGTTAGATCTCTGCATTGCGTATAAGTATAGATGTACTTATTGGTTATTAGGACTACCTACTACAGCAACCAGATTCTAGATACAATGACAGGGCCAGTTTTAGATATTTGGCCACCTATGTGCAATTATTATTATCTGGTCGCCCCTATCCAGTAAATAAAATTAAAAAACAAACATCATAAATATAGTACGAAAATAAAATTTTCATTATATAACAAAAAATCTGATGTGAAACACTCAAAAGACTTACTCTAATTTACAGTTACACAGCTCTAGTTTCTTTCAATATGTGAACTGCGTCACATACATCAAATTAAGGACAATATAATGATAGAACAATAGAATAAGGACAATATAATACAAACTATAGGTCAAAAAACAGTTTTTTAACTAAATATTATGGATTCCTTGGATAAATTTTTATGGGTGTTCAACATCAATTTTCTTTTGTTCCACTACCATAAACGGCCAAATACAAAATGGCGGACCTACATTGAATCATTTCTGCCTAATTCTCTTTTGCTTTCTCTTTCAACAATGGAATAAAAATGCTGATTTTTTCTTTATAACTCACATTAATTATATAAAACAGTAAATATTATGTTAAAAATAATTTGATTTTTCACGAGAAATTTTTTTAGCACAATTTGATACTTTATAAAATACCTACGGGGAAAAGTTAGTAAAAAAAATCTACACTAGATTTTTCATACAAATAATTAGCTATAAATAATTAGCCAATCACAGTGTAGAAATGAAAGTGTCAAATGGGTGGGCAAGTTAGGCCAGTATGATAATTCTAAATTTCTGGGCTAATAAAGAGTTGTTAGAGGTTGGTTCTGCAGAGCTGGAAACATCAGAGATATTTTCCTTGTTAGCCTGCTTCTTTTTGTGGTCATTGATCGGTTTCGGGCATTCGTCCATCTCAGGATGTTTTGTCAAAACAGTGTGATAATACAGACTTATACAAAGCAAACTCAGTTTATACCTACTGAAACAGTATCTACCATAAAGATGGAAATCTGCGCAAGCGCTAATTCAATCAAAATGTAGTTTTTCGCAACGTAAAAAAAAAGAATTAATTCGTGCAATTAAACAAACAAATTATAGATAGAAAGTAGAAGCGTTATATACCTGAGTTCGAAAATGTAGACACATTTTATAGGTATATACAATTATTGGCTAGAAAAAGAAATAGAATGTGGAAAGGTATATATAAATTATAAAATAAAAATTAAATTGGATGGACTTAAATCTACTTTAAGTAAACACAAAATTAATTGAAGAAACTAAACTTAATAAAGTGACTTTTGAGGCAACTATACACTCTTCCCCCCTCCCACAAAAAAACCTTAAATGAATTTTTTCGGGAAAAAGTTTCAAACAAAAGTGATAGAGATCTGTATTCATAGTTTGTGTCCCAAATTTAAAGAAATCCGTCGGTGTTTTTATGGTGAAAACGCAAAAAAAATCTGTTTAGTAATGACGCACTTCCGGTCAGCCAATTTTCTTCAAACTCGGAATGTTGGCAACATATTTAATTCTAATTAATATTATTGAGATGATAGTACGAATTTCGTTTAATGACACACATATTTCGTTTAAACTATATCGTAATGGCTTTATTGAGTCAACTCTGCTGGACCTGTAGTATCACTTAAAGGTTTTAAATCACTAAAGAATATATTAAGAGAGCTTTTAAGTTTCTCATTTGTTTTTTTTTATTTTGTTGTCTTTTTTTTATATTGAGCTCCAGATAATCTTTTTGTTTTCTATCTGCCATTTCGAATTCACTGAGATGAAGTTGTCTAAAATAAGAAAATTAAGTAATAAGAATGAAAATTAAAAACACTAAACTTGGCACTCTTTGCTTCTTAACTAATTTTTTTAATAATAATTTAGCTAACCTCAACAAAATTTAGAAACCTCAACAAAAACACTATCGCAATCGCAAATTTACTTGGCTCAGTGAGTGGCTATGTTTAAAAAATACTTGTGAATATGGTAGAGGGCGCGCCCAGTGTTGCACAAATTTGAAATATCTTAAAATGTTGTGGTCGGTAATGAAATATAATTATACCTTAATATAAGAATAACTGGAGTCATCAGAAACAAAATAGGTGTGATAAAATGATAAAATTACAAAACAAGAAATATAATGAGATGTTTGTACGGCAATGGCCAGAGGAGTTTTTAAAGAAAAAGAATTCTTGGTTGCCCTACGTTTCGGGTACCATTGCTGCCCTTCTTCGGGAGCTCTGCAAAATTTATTGGAGAAAATTCAGTATTGTAGTTAAGGAAAAAAGCATAGATTTATAACAAAAAAAGAAAAATTTAAATTAAAGAAATATTAACACAAAAAATTATAAAACAGAAGTGACTGTAAATTAAATAAAATGATATTAACTATAAGAGAAAATAAGACAGATAAAGAAAGATACCGTTAGGGTAGGAGAGGAGTGAACGTTGAGATTGAAATGAAGAGAGCACATTTTTTTTTAAATTTAAAAAAGGTGTTAAAAGGCGGGAGGGGTAAAAAAAATGTTTGTACTGAGGTGCGGCAATTTTAAATTTGGAAAAACAAATTACTGGCGAGAGTCTTTTTTTAGGGTTAGAAAAATATTGTTGTAAGTTGAAGTTATTATTGTAAGTTCTTTGTCTTTTTTAAAAATGATAGAATTCTGATGAGGGTGAATTTGTAAGGATTCGGATAGGAGACGTTTTGAATGGCTGGGGTAAGTCGTTAAAATGGAAGGCATTAGAGATATTTTCCGTGGTAGCCTGCTTCTTTTGCGGTCATCGACCGGTTTCGGGCGTTCGTCCATCATCAACCACAACAAATAAAATGGTAGGGTTATTGAAATCGATGGCAGGATTGAAAATCAGAACATGTTTAGAAAGAGCAGTGCTGTCAGTTTTTTTGTTATAATGTCTAGTTCGTGTTGACTGAGCCTTCTAAAATCTTAAGAAATATAATTAAGTTTTCAGTAATGCAGTACAAATGAATAGATTTCGGCCGCAGTGTGCGGTGCACACCTCGCACATATGACAAAACCGTTCCTGATGCCCCGCTGTCTACAACAAAACCTGTAACGGTAGTTTACTGTAAACCTGTAACGGTAGTTTATGTAAACCTGTAACGGTAGTTTAATGTAAACCTGTAACGTTAGTGTAATGTAAGTCTAACTTGTACGTTTCCCAGGAAATCCGAAAATAAATTTTGCAGATAAACTGGTTCAAATTGAAGCCATTTCGAGAAAATAGCAAAAAACTGTAAGGATTACCGTAAGGATACTGATCAAATGAAAGTATTCTGGTAGCAGCTAAATGAAATATTAAGTTTGAATTTTCTGAATTTCTCTTTTTTAACATATTTTTTCACATGTATATATATAACACTTCTTTTCTCCGACCATTATATCCAGAGAAAACTAAATATCCAAAATGTGAATATGATCGCGATACTTTATTTTACAACAATAAAAGAAAGTAAAGAAATTTACAACAACCAAAGTGAGTTTATATCTTCTTAGTAGAATCCAAAAAAACAGAAATGGAGGTAGGCCACATGTGGAGAAGTGAATCAATATCCTGGCAGAAGACTCACAGAATATCGTGGACAGTCCCGAGCTGTTTTCAAGCTTTAATACCATAAAAATTACTGTTATTTTATTGACTGTCAACAAATATTACTTGTGATAGCAATGCTATTAATGCATAATCTGAAACACAAGTTTTTAATTTTCGTTATATTGCGGCCGAAACAAATTTTCAAAACTGAGTTAAAATAAGAAAAGTGGTATTTACAAGTTATCTATGATGTGTGCGTGTATAGTCAGCATAACTCAAAAAACGGAAAAGTTGCAGAAACTTCAAACTTAATATTTCATTTAAACGCTACCGGGAGGAACCCGACAAAACAAAATCAGTGAATCGGAAGTACCATTTAAGTGAATGGATCTTTCAGTTTTCCAGTTATCTTTAAAACTGGTATATCAACTACATGTGTACTTGGTATGTATCTATCCATATCGTTTATTTAATTATTTCGGGAAAAGTGATTTTAGTGGAGTACTGGTGAGCGGTGTGACGTCAGCCTTCCCTCTTATATAGTACCATTTCTTTATTATGTTCCTCTACCGGGGGGGGCGGGCAGCAACAGTTAAGCGTTCCTCTAAAATGCCATTTCAGGACAATGTTCGCTTCTACCATCTTTGTAATATCAAGGTGAAGCATTGTTGAATTCTGAGTTTGAAAAATGTCGGTTAAGCAAAATGCGACTTTATAGATTAGGCCCCTGACTTGATTTTTTTGGAATTTTCTCAGAATTGACTACAATAATTCACTTTAAACTAGGAATGCTTACTGCACTTAATCAAATATCTTATTTTTATATGAAATATTTTTTTGAAAAAAATTATTTCTCAAATTTGGGAGCAATCTATGACATTACATTTCAAATGTTATTGGGGTTTCTGGTACTGCTTTCTGGACTAGACCGCACTCTCAGCTATATGTGGTAACCAATATGCACCCCCACCATAACTGCTATACAATACTGTAATATTATTATCATCACCATTATTACTTTCTCCTAGTAAGAGAAAGTATTGTAATTGTGCCAAATTTTCGAAATTGAGTTTTCACCGGAAATACATGTTTTGAGGTCCCCTGAATATGAAAAAATGTGTTTAGCAAATTTAGTGTATGACTGTGAGTTGAGAATATCTCAAATACGAAAAGTCGCAAGAAGCTCGAACTTGCTATTCCGTTTAGGCACTATCACCGCATTAGACACGAAGATTTCGGGCAAAATCTATCAACCGGAAGGGCGACTTTACTGATTTTGTTTTTTTTAGTTTTTCTTCATTTTCTCGAAAACGGCACCAACGATTTTCTTTAAACTTCGTATACTATCTACACAGATTAATACACACTATCTACTACTATCTACACAGATTAATACACACTATCTACTACTATCTACCACAGATTAATCACACTATCTACTACGATCTACACGATTAATACACACTATCACTACCGACTAATCTACACAGATTAATCACCGATCTACTACTATCATCACACAGATTAATACACACTATCTACTCCCTATCTACACAGATTATCACACTATCTACTACTATCTACACAGATTAATACACACTATCTACTACTATCTACACAGATTAATACACACTATCTACTACTATCTACACAGATTAATACACACTATCTACTACTATCTACACAGATTAATCACACTATCTACTACTATCTACACAGATTA
>JAAEAF010011087.1:0-20674 GCA_011037195.1 Triatoma infestans
AAAAGAAAGGAACTCTATATTAGGAGGTGGAATGATTGGTATCACACTTTCCTCCCCTAACAACTTAGACTTAAAATTTTGGCGGAAGTAGCTTTCAAAATAGTCTTATTTTACTACAATTGAAGGAAAGAACAATAAATGGTCAAATCTATACAATAAATGGGAACAGAATGAGGATAATGAAATAAAATTAATACAGATAAAGTTGTGCAGTAAATACTACCAGAGAAGGAAGGTGTTACAAATTTATAATGTAGTTTATACCGCCAAAGGCAGAAGATTCACTAGTAAACTGTACTAGAAAATTCCAAAAAGGATAGTAAAGGATGGAAGAGTGTTTTTATTTCTATCTTCTAATATTATTACCACCATCGATGTCTTGTAAAAGTGTTTATTTGCACACAAATCCTTCCCCACTTAAATACATTCCTACTTCTATTCCCATCTTCTTTTGCATCACAATAAACGGACAAAGAGGCCGCTAACTTTACAAAGATTTCTGTTATAGGCAGGATTTTTATTTATTTATTTTATTTTTTTGCTAGTTCAAGGAAATGTAATTCAATACAACCATTTCTAGTCATGTTAAGATTAGCGTAACGTATACGCGAAGGCGTGCAAGAAATTAGTTTAAGATTCAAATCTTAAAGCCTTTGAAACGTGTATTACATTATGTTCCTTATATGTACAATATTTATTACTAGCTAAGGGCTATGGTCGTTGTCTTTGTATGCTGTTTGCGACTAAACATTAGAGCAAATATATCTATATACCGTTTTTATTTACTATGTAGAGTTTATTAAGCCATTTACAGTAACTTGTGATAAATATTTTAGTTCAATCTTTTTTAAAGTTATTCAGCGTTAGAATAAGAACCTAATCAAGAACAACACTGTTTGGAAATATAGGAAATAAAAGTGAGCTCTTTTTACACTTTATTATCTCAACCTCTGGTTAGGCTTTGCATAGTAAATACAGGAAAGAAAAACAAAATATAATAGTGAGGTGAGATACCTCGGGTGGGTTCTGATTAATAGAAAACAGCAAAAATTCAAAATATATATTTGGTGGCCTGTATGATAGCAAAATGTGAAATTAAAATATTAAAAATTATTTGGGAAAAAATGAATATATAAATTAAATTAATAATGGCTAGAAATATTAATTACTATCACTTTCAAGAACCAAAGGAATGGCGCTTACCTTGAAACGCAGAATCCCTTGTTGCCAGTGTTGGAAGACCCATATCGGGGAAAAGGGCAGAGGAAAATTAGGAATAAGGAAATAATTCTTATGTGCTTCTAAGTCTGGATATGTTCACTGATATACTGCTATTTGGCTGATGATTGTAGATAATAATTAAACGGGCTCGCAGAAGCTGCAAGGCAGGAAACCCACCGTAAGTGGCAACCATGTGATTTCACAATCAGCTCATCCAGGCCCGGATATAGATCCGGAGCCGCTTACCAGGAAAACCAGTAGTGGCAAACTTGGGTTTTCACAATTAAGGGCTACCAAACTGGCAGGAATTGTATAGGTATTACACTGTGGCCTATTCAAGGAAGTATTGCATAAGCTCTTCCAGCTTAAAATGGCGATTAACTCAGAAAAGAGAATTCACAGATTACCCCCTCTCTACACTTAGGACACAGCCTAAGATTAGTAAATTATTGTACGCTGCTGGGGGCAAATTTAAATTTATATTGAATACCGAACATTTGGGATACATGGTTTGTCCATTTCTATTTAAATATAGTTATGGCGACGGAAAATTGCAAGGATTTCTATTGTCTAATATAAAGTCTAAGGAGCAGACTTGATTGAGTATTCAGAAGACAATTTCTTGTCAAATAAGTTTTTATTACTTTCTCTTACTCCTTTCAATAGGGAAGGGAATAGCTATGTGGTTAGCGCACTGGACTCCCAGGCGGAGGACCCGGGTTCGAGTCCAGATGTGTTACCCTTAGATTTTTTTTCTTCCTAGGAGCCTCTACAGCTCACTCACCGATGATGGGTGTTGTCTGTATAGAGAGAACACTGTCCGGAGGCCGGCAGTGCACTGAGAAGGCTCCGGGCGCCAATGTCCTTAAATGTTGACGCGCCTTAAATCAAAAAAAATAAAAAAATAGGGTCTTTAATTTTTGAGAAGATTTTATTTAGTTTGTTAGTGGGAGAGAAGCCTGTTCGGAGTTGGGGATAAAGTTTTTGAGGATGTTATTGATTCTATTGGAAATAGGACTAATGAAGATGAGCGAGTGGTAAATGGGAGGTTCAGTATTCGTGTTAAATGGAATGTTTTGTGGGTTCTGCGTTGGAGGTTTGTTTGTGTATTTTTGGATGGTTTTGTGAATTAGATGAATATGATAGTCATTTTTAACCAGTATTTCTTTTGTTTTTTTGATATTGTCATGGCGGAACGATGGGTCCGATAAATGGATTGCACACGGTTATATAGGTATTTTATGGTGTTTATTTTTTGGTGTAAAGGATGGTCTGAGAGGAAATGTAGCAGTCTTCCAGAATAAGTGGGTTTAGTTTACCAGTTATGTGCGAATGACACTGTCGTTCGAGCTAGAATTATTAATTCATATAAACTATAGAGACTAGAAAAATATTAATATTTTTTTGTCAGAAGTACGGAAACATCCAAAAATTTATTTCATGCATTATGATATTATGTTAACTTTTTACAGGTACTTTCTGTGAAACTTTAATGAAAGGTTTCTTAATTAAAAACCCGTCGTCAGCTGAAACCTATTCTAACATTTCATCTTGTAAAAATTATTGAATAGAAAGAATACAGTTCTCATTCTCAAACTAAACTTAAAACATAATATTCTATCTCTCTGTCACTCTTCTCAATGTTTATTTTTTCTTTTTTTTTTGTGTTTGAAATAAAAACAACTGTAGGTACATACAGTTAACGAGAGACTTTATGTATGATTCATGAGTTGTCCCTACGGTATAATGAATACTTCTTATAAGCTGGAAGAGACACGTTTAACTTCTAGTTAATGAATCTTTCTTTTATAATAGTACTTTTACTTCAAAATGGTTTGACTTTTTAAGTTGTTTAAAAAATAAATAAAAAATTCTTGTGTGGAGCACTTACACGAACTTTCTCTTACGGCAATTTTATCTTTATAATTGACAAAGTTTCCTTCAAACTTAAAAATTCTTATTAGATTTAGTTGTCTTCAATGTTCTAACAATGCAAGAATATAAACTTAATAAAACGACTTTTTTTTTAAAAAAAAAGAAAGCATAACAACACTCACTCATAAATGATCTTTCTCAAAAAAACTTGAGTATCAAACAAAAAGTGATAGTTTTCTTGTACATTTAGTTAGTGCCTATACCAAATTTAATAAAATACGTCGTGTTTTCATGGAGTAATTAGCAAACAACTGAAACAATAAATTGTTCAGTAAAGTCGCACTTCCGGTCAACCGATTTTAATTCTAATTAATATTATATAGATAATAGTACCATATGTAATGTGGTTGGTAGAGTGTAGTTTGTGTTGTTGTGAGTGAGAGCCGTGAACGTTGTTGAAAGGGCTTATATGAGTGTTGTTGTGGTGGTTGGTTCTGGAAAGCATCAGTGACATTTTCCGTGATAGCCTGCTTCTTTTTCTGGTCATCGACCGGTTTCGGGCGTACGCCCATCTTCAGGTTGTGTTTGTCAGACAATGTGAGGTGACCGGTCGATGACCACAAAAAGAAGCAGGTATCACGGAAAATGTCTCTGATGTTTATGAGTATGTTAAGTTTTAGAGAGATAATGTTTCCATATAAGATATCTGAAGAAGTACCATTGCTTCTGAAATGTATTTGGTGTGATGTGTTTTAGTGTAGTGGTGGTAGCTTGTGGCGTGAGCAGTTTTGTAAAGGGGCTTATGTTTGTAAGTTTTAAGAGAGAGAAGTAATAAGAATAATTAAGGAGACACTGGTAGATTAAATTAAATATATTCTTTAAAGATATTTAAATTCTATTCAATAACACAGCAATATGCTTATTAATTTACTGAAATTAGTTGGAATAAACTTTTATGTTTTAACTTATATCTGGCACTGATTCCTGAAGTGTTCTGCCTCGATGTCTCTTTCAGACTGTCTTGGAGGAATGTCTTCTCATTGTTCGTTCACATCTTCTCCTGTGGGAAGAAAGGGTAGGCAATGCTTCAAGTTCATGAACTCTAAAAGACAATAATGGTCTACCTAAATTGTCCTTTTGCAAGGTAATGTTACATTTTCTTGATATTTTTGATTATTTCAAATTAAATATATTTTTTATTTCTGGCATCCAACACACTTCCAATAAATAGTAATTAACTATATTTTAGTTATTAAATAATGTGAATAAGAATTGTGTTAATTATAATAATAAAATAAGCTAGATTGAATTAACATACAAATGCAAACTTAAACACTTATTGGCACACTGAATTTAAAATGAGAGAGTGACGTTCTAAACGCGACGAATGAATACTGGTTGAATGCTGAAATAAGACTAGCTCTTGGTATTTAAAACCTGCCTTTTAGATTTGATTTCTGGAAGGGGTTAAAAGACAAAGAGTGTCCGAGTTCTTTGACTTCTCTTGTAACGGTGCCTTGTACCTGGATTTTTACCTTTTTTGAGCCAATGTACAAATTTCCATTAAAAATTATATTATTTTAAAATATAAACATATTTCAATTTATTTCTATTTTTCCATTTGCTTCTTCCACTAAACATATAATAAGTAAGAGGAATGAGTAAGGAAATAAAAATTTAGAGAAAATCATAACCCAATTCTCCCGCCAAAAATCCCCTTATATGAATTTGTTTTCGTTCCAGAAAAATGTTTCAAATAAAAAAAAAAATTGTAACTCTTTATAGACGTAGTAGTTGGTTTATCGTTTTTTAAGAAAATCATTATCAAAGAATGTCAAAATCATTTTTGTGAAGAAAATCGCGACAAAAAATGCTTTCAGTAAAGTGGATACTTCCGGTTAAGGAATTTTGATAGATAACTTCCTGTCGGATTTGATGATGATACCTGAACGGAATATTAAGTTTGATATTAAGATGGATATTAACTTTCTGGAATATTTCGTTTTTGAGCTATGCTTTTCACATGTATTATACACTCAAACACACAGAAAAACACACACACACACACCCACAAACAGACTATTTCGATGTTGTGGTCGGTTCTAGAGTGCTGGAAAGTATCAGAGATATTTTCCATGATAGCCTGCTTCTTTTTTGTGGTCATCGATCGCCTTTTTGTTGAACAAAAACATTTTTAAAACCAGTGTATCAACTAGATTTGCTCTGTGCAAGTCTATTGAAATGTATTTAGTGTGGTGTGTTGTTTGTGTAGTGGTAGTAGCTTGTGTAGCACGAGCAGTTTAGTAAAAGGCTTGTGTGTATGTTTAAAGAATGAGAAGTATTAGTAAATAAGCAAGAAATCACCACTGTTTTTGAAATAAATATATTCTCTAAGTGAATTTAAATGCTTTACAATATTCACCAACTATGTGCTTATTAAATCAATTGTTTATCTAGAATAAATGCTAAACTCTATAACTGGCACTGATTCCTGAAGTGTTCTGGTTGAATGTCTAAAACAGACTGTTCTTGTTTGAAAGTAGAATGCAGACTGTTCTGAAAGAATGCCTTCTCTTGTTAGTACAAATCTTCCCCTGAGAGAAGGGGTGAAAAGACAAAGCTACTAAAGTTCTGTGTACTCTCGCTAACCAGGTCCTTTGAACTCTTTCTGTAACTGTAGTTTCTGTAACTGTAGTCTTCTACCTGTGTGTACCTTTTTTGCCAGCGAATGTGCAATTTTTCTCTCAAATAAAATAGATATAATTTCTATAATTCTGGCATCCATCACACTATGTTATCACATTGTTTGAAAAAAAAAAAATTCTGATAATGGGCGAACGTCCAAAACCGGTCGATGACCACAAAAAAGAAGCAGGCTATCAGGGAAAATATCTCTTGAGACTATTTCAAAGTTAATATCGTCCCAGAATTCTCCTCAAAAACCAATTTTGTTGGAAAATATATTTGAAATAAAAGTGATAAGTACTTATGTGTTTAGAAAGATTGGGGGGGGTCCTCAAGTGTGAGAGTCCCTCAGAGGACCTCACAAAGCTTCAACTATACGGGTCCTCCCATCACTTATGTCTTACGACTATACAGACCAATCATACATTAATATTGCGCCTCCATTTGTCCCTTATCCATTGCATCCTCTCGTAGAGTACCCTCTGCCACTCCAATGCTCCAGTTATTTCTGGGTCTCCCTCTTTTCTGTCGGCCTGGTGGGTTCCATTCTAGCACTGCTTTTGGCACTCTGCTCTCTGGCATTCTCTTCAGTTGGCCGTACCAAGCCAGTTTCCTGCGATCGATCTCTTCTAGCACGGATTTTTCTCTTTCTACAATTCTTCTTAATTTCTTCTTCTTTAATGCGAGATTTCCTGGCCGACCGTCTCCAGAAATTCATTTCTGTCACAGCTATTTTTTTTCTGCAATTTCTTGCTAATATTCCAGGTCTACGCAGCGTAGAGCAGTATGCTCTGGTCTATTGAATCTTATATTAGATCACAGACATTTTCCGTGGTAGCCTGCTTCATTTTGTGGTCATCAGCTTAATCTCTGGTACGGTCTTCATAGGGGACCCAGAAGATTAAACTGATTTTTGGAAATTGACGGACTGCTAGGAGCTTGCTCCACCTCTGTCGCGGGTTGACTGGTATTGCAGTACCTCAGAGAACGGCCCACCTTCTTAACCACAAAATGAAGCAGGCTACAATCGGAAAATGTCTCTGATGCTTTCCAGCTCTGCGGAACCAACCACCACAACAAATATAGAGCCAGTGAGGCTAAGTATTATATTAGATGCTTGGTCTTCATCTGGATATTGCTGCTCCATAAGGTAGGATTCAAAATTCCAATGGCTTTCCTCGCACTGGTCACCCGTTTTTCTATATCCAGATCCGACGCGCCATCCACTTGGAGATAGGAACCATGGTACTTGAAATTCAGTACTTTTCTCAATCTGTGGTCCCCAGATCATACATTCTGGGGTTTGCCGTCATATATTCTGTTTTCTCTAAGTTAATTTCCAAACCCCACTTGCATATTCTTCCTTTAGCCTCCTCAACGTATAATTTATGAAGTTATGAAACATTTATGAAGTTTAAAGAAAATCATTAGAGCCGTTTTCGTGTAAATTGCCAAAAGATGAAAAAAAAAATAAAAAATACATTCAGTAAAGGCACACTACCGGTGGCTGGATTTTGCCTGAAACCTTCATGTAAGATTTGAACCATACCAAGTTTGAGCTTCCTACGAGTTTTCGATTTTCCTAGATATTTTGTTTACACACTCACACACACCATTTTGCTACAAACCACTTTTTTCGGACTGAGGTTAGATCTCAATACTTGTATTTCCGGTGAAATCTCGATATCGAAAATTTAATACGATTACAATATTTTCTCTTACTTAGGAGTAAGAGAAAGTAAAAAATAATAAAATTAAATAAATCGTTTAATTTGAGGATAATTAAATTTTATTAAAGGCAAGCAGCGCTATCTGCTTGACTATGACGCTTCTGTTTCAGAGCTCATTATACGAGTATATGTAAATGAATTTATTAATAAAAATAATCTTGAGTTATTGTTGAGAAAATTGCGTAAATCGTATAAAATAATTCAGGAGAGTTCTCCTGTTTGACCGACTTTTCCACCGAAATCACAATACAAAATATATTTCAAAAGGTTTAGGCGTGGTCCTAACTTTCGTAATAAATTATAACAGATAAAAAAAGCATAATAATGACCGAGTGACCTATACACTTAATTTTAGATACACAGTGGTTATAAGACAAATAAACTAATAAATTCAGCATAAAGTGTTATCAAGTTCGACCTAAAAGGGTCATCTATAAGTATCATCTAACTTTCTCTCGGGTTTCTTTTTCCTTACCTGCAACAAATAAAGATAGAAAGTCAATTTAAAAAAGAAACAACTATTTTATCTGATATTTAGAACTAGCGGAATAGATAACACTATATCTCATTAACTTTAAAAAAAATATTGTAAGTAAAAAATACAATTCGTGAGACTATTTATAAAGAAAAAAGTAAAAAAAAAACAAATAGCGAAATGATTTAGTGGTTTGAAAAATGCACGACTTGTTTGACGATATTTGAAAATGTAATAAGAATGAGGAAGTAATGGAAAATGAAAGGATAAGGTCTGAGAATGTAGAAACATGATGTATAATAATTAAGAGCAATAACAGTAAATAATAAAATGAGACACACTATCTGTAATTACCACTTTTTTAAAATGTATTTGAGAACAGATTGACAATTCTTACCTACTTACTTAGTTACCTACCCCCCTTGACAATCACAGACTCAGTCACCACGGTTTTTTTTTTACCCACCTTTCACGATCCTTCGCCGCCATTCACCAACTACTTAGGCCAATAATTTGGGTCTCTCACTAAATTGTCTTCCACGTGTTTTAGTTATCTTAAGTATGCCCTGCGGCCTTCTCTCACCATGATGCCCAGATAGGGTTTTTTACTTTCTCTTATTACTTCTAGTCAACGAAAAGTAGCAGAAAATTAAAACTTGATATTTCGTTTGGGTATCACAATAGGATCTGACAGTACGTTATCTGTCAAAAATTCTTCAACCGGAAGTACCACTTTACTGAATGTTATTTTTTAAATTTTTTTCTCAAAAATGGCTCCAACGATTTTCTTCAAACTTGGTATATCAACATAAATAATTCTACAATTTTATTTGAAATATTTCTTCGGAAAAATTCATTTAAGGACACTTTTTGGGGAGAAGTGGGGTTTATGGTTTCCTCTAAAGTGCTATTTCAGTTTATTACACAATTCTAATCATCTGCATAATATTAATTAGAATTAAATATGTTGTTGAAATTCATGAGTTTGAAGAAAAATCCGGATGACTGGAAGTGTGTTTTTACTGAAAAGTATATCTTAATTTTCTACTATTTTTCTAAAAATGGCTCCAACGATTTTCTTTAAATTAAATATGTAAACTACACATATAAAGATGTACGACTTTTATTTGAAACATTTCTCTAGGTAAACTCATTTAAGTAGGCTTTTGGGGGAGAGATAGTGTTATGTTTGCCGCTGAATCTTGGTTGATTATACAATTCTACCATCTAGACAAAATTAATTAAAAATAAATAGGTTTGCCAAAATTCCAAGTTTCAAGAAAATTAGTAAACCGGAAGTGTGTTTTTATTGAACAGTTTTTTTTTCACTTTTTGTGATTTTCTTCCTTAAAAAAATACCCAAGAATTTCATTAAATTTGATATAATAAACTAATAAATTTTGTCAATTACAATTTTGAAAAACTGGAGTAAGAGAAAGTTGTGTGAGTGGACCGAAATATTTTTCGTGTTAAACAATAAAAATAGCTGTTTGTTTTTCGTCCCGATTTCTCTGCCATTTTATACGTAAAAAAATAAGTTTATGTATTAAAATTAAAAAAAAACAAAAAAAAAAACAAAATTCGCAGATTTTAACACAAAATTCACCGAATTCGAAAACTAACTAAAATGTCTTGACAATGGCTGATGCCTTTTATCTACTCAAAGACAAGCGGAAACCTAGCAATACTGGCAGCCATTATTTTATTATGTTCCGCCTGACGAAATAAAAAAAAAATAAGCCAAAAAAAATCTGTGTGACGATGTGACTGCATAAAATAGATATATTTTTTGTTGGTCCGAGAACTGAAATCTTTTCATGTTAAGCGATATTTTGTTTCGTCTTAAAAGAAAAAAAAAATCTGGTGTGAAACACTCACACAACTTTCTCTTACTCCAGTACTCAAAATTATAATTGACAAATTTTATAGTTAGTGTACCAAATTTAATGAAATTCGTCGAAAAGTGAAAACACTGTCCAGTAAAACTGTCCGGTTTACTAATTTCCTTGAAACTCGGAATTTGGGTCATATATTAATTTCTAGTTATTTCAATTTGGATGACAGAATTGTATAATCAACTGTGATAGCATTTTAAAGAAAAACATAACCCCCCTCCCCCAAAAGTCCCCTTAAATGAATTTATCAGGGGAAAAGTTTCAAATAAAAGTTGTAGCTCTTTATATGTATAGTTAACAACGCTGGTTTAAAGAAAATCGTTGGAGCCATTTTCGAGAAAATACCAGAAAACTGAAAATTATATTTCAGTAAAAACGCACTTCCGGTTATCTATTTTTTTTCAAACTCGGAATTTCAACAACATATTTAATTCTAATTAACATTATTTAGATGACAGAATTGTCTAATATACTGAAACAGCAGTTAAGATGAAAACCTAACCCCACCCCTCCCCCAGAAGTGCCCTTAAATGAATTTTCCTGGAGAAATGTTTCAAATAAAAGTTGTAGCTCTTTGTATGTGTAGTTGATATACAAGTTTAAAGAAAATCTTCGGAGCCATTTTTGAGAAAATTGCAAAAACGTAAAAAAAACAACTAGTAAAGTGGTACTTCCGGTTGAGGAATATTGACACATAACGCACCGTCAGATCCCATGGTGATACCTAAACGTAATATCAAGTTTGAACTTTCTACGATTTTTCGTTTTTGAGCTATGCTGTTCACATACATACACACACACAGACACACACACAGAAACACACACACACACACAGACCATTCGCTAAAACCACTTTTTTGGACTCAGGGGACCTCAAACGGATATTTCCGGTGAAAACTCGATATCGAAAATTTGACACGATTACAATACTTCCTCTTACTAGGAGTAAGAGAAAGTAAAAATGTATGAAATTACATAGTATTTTGTCAGGGACCGCAGTATGATTTCATGTAAACCGATTTTTCATGTTAAACGTTTTTCACTATATATCTGTAAGTAATTAAAAGTGTCTGATCCAACTAATTTACCCATTAAATCGTTGATAAAAAAAAAAAAATCTGGTGTGAAACACTCACACAACTTTCTCTTACTCCAGTTCTCAAAATTATAATTGACAAATTTCATAGTTTGTGTACCAAATTTGAATGAAATTCGTCGAAAACTGAAAAAACTGTTCAGTAAAAGCGCCCTTCCGGTTTACTAATTTTCTTGAGACTGAATTTCAGCAATCTATTTATTTCTAATTAATTATGTTTGGATGATAGAATTGTATAATCAACTATGATAGCACTTTAGAGAAAAACATAAACCCACCCCTCCCCTAAAAGTGCCCTTAAAAGAATTTTCCCAAAGAAATGTTTTAAATAAAAGATGGCAGATCTTTGCATGTTTAATTTATATAAGAAGTTTCAAAAAAATCGTCGAAGCCATTTTTGAGAAAATTGCGAAAAAGAAAATAAATCATTTAATAAAGTGGTATAGTAAACGCACTTCCGGTTATCCAATTTTTTTCGAAGAACTCGGAATTTCAACAACATATTTAATTCTAATTAACATTATTTAGATGACGGAATTGTCTAATAAACTGAAATAGCACTTTACATGGAAACCTAATTCCACCCCTCCCCCAAAAGTGACCTTCATTGCATTTTCCCGGAGAAATGTTTCAAATAAAAGTTGTAGCTCTTTAAATATGTGGTTGATATTTCAAGTTTAAAGAAAATCGTCGGAGCCATTTTTGAGGAAATCGCAAAAAAGTAAAAAATCCAACTAGTAAAGTGGTCCTTCCGGTTGAGGAATTTTGAAGATAACATAGTGTCAGGGATCCATGGTGATACCTAAACGGAATATCAAGTTTCAATTTTCTACGGTTTTTCGTTTTGAGCATATGCTGTGACATACATACATAACCCACACACACACACACACACACACATACACACAGACCATTTGCTAAACGGATATTTCCGGTGAAAACTCGATATCGAAAATTTGACACGATTACAATACTTCCTGTTACTTGGAGTAAGAGAAAGTAAAAAAATTAATATATTTATTCACGTTAACACAATGTATATAAGTTAGTAAGAAGGTTTATTAAGTTATTAAGACAAAAATTATGTTCAGCTTTCATTTTATCTGAAGCAAATTCGAAATATAATTTGGTCTAATTAAATTAGATCGGAAATTAAATGAAATTTGGGCTCTTCTTGAGTCACAATCATTTAATCTACAAATAAATGACTACCTTATAAAAGATTCCCGAAACATTATAGCAAAATGTTTACTTAGTTTTCCGAGGAGAATTGAGAAAAACTGGAAAAAAAAACTTTTATATCTTTACTTCAAAATATTGTGATTACTTCACATGCCCGCCATCTTTTTAATAGGCTAACGGAATTTAATACAACTAACTCTAATATGTATGAAAATGTAAAGATTATGTTTACATTTAATAATGAGAGAGAGATAAAAGCCAAAATGGTATGCGAATATAAACTTGTGAAAGAAAAGAATTCAGCGTCATCAGCCAGAAAGAGCTGGCTGGCGGCAATGATGGTATGCAAACACATAAGCCATTTTGTTAGAAGATAATGCAGCAGCTAACATTAACTTGATTCTTTGTTCCGTTAGTTTATGACATGAAGTCTGTGACATGTTATTCCCGCCTCTTCGACACGATCTATCCATAACTTTTGTGGCCGTTGATTTTTTTTTTTTTTTTCTCCTTGCATATTATTACTATTTGTATTTGGATATAAAATGTTTAAAGTTACTATTACTATTATTCTTTTAGTTTTATTTTTATTATTTTTTTTAATGGCGCGTTAACATCTATGGGTCATTGGCGCCTGGAATCTTCTCAGTGGACTGCTAGTCACCAGGCAAAGACTATGCTGTATGCTTGAAATACGAATATTATAAATATCCTGGAACGAGTAAGACTGATTTCCTTTGATTTCTTTTTGAAGCATCTGAATGCAAATTCAATATTTACATTAAATACTTCTTTAATAGAAAAGCATCTTATTAGCCTAATACGTTCCCAAGTGGCATTGAACAGTTTAAATTTTACTGGAATAAGAAATTAAAATGCAATGTGCCGTTTAATACTTTGTTATGCCTCTCAAATCTGGCGTTATAAGAAATTTGAACGACTCGAAAAAAAACTGCGTATTTTTTAGTATAAAATTATTTGCTCTTCCTATAATAACTCCTAATTGTTATGTTGTATTTGTAGACCAACGTAGATCAGCTGTTTCTATTTATTCTGAAAATCCATTTTAATTATATCTTTAAACTTTTTAAACTTCCTGATTACCGCCTCCCCAAAAAATAGTCGCCCTTGAAATTGTTGGTCGCGGTGCATTGTGGCTTAAGAAATGGAACGCATTGTCTGTTGAACTCTCTCTCATGTGATTCACTTTTTTTCTTTAAACAGTGTAGATGATTGGCCAAGGCTGTTTACGTTATATTAGAAAAATTATGAATTAAATTTAGAGAAAAGCTTTGTGAACAAGTTAGTTCCAGCTCATGATTCCTACTGTATAAACAATTAAATCCTAACTTTCCAATGTTTACGACTTTATTAATGATATAAAGTTCAGGTTGAGTTAAGATGGTTGTTTAAGATCAGAAGTGATTTATTGTATATATTTGAATGGTGCACCAATTATTATAAGGGAAAATGAAATGTGCTCCTTAAGTAATGTTATTTTTACGGCAGAATGCACCATCCTATCTAAAATCCAGCGTCTACGTCAGTTTATTGATCAATTAACCAAAAAGTCAGTTTATTGATCAGTTAGAGAATAATTTTCGTACTTTAATAAAATACGCTCCACATGTCTGCCACTATCGATATAATTTAGTAATAGAATTTAATTTTTTGGAATTTTTGTGGTTTCATTAATATTTTATAATTTTTACTTTCTCTTACTCCTAAGTAAGAGGAAGTATTGTAATCGTGTCAAATTTTTCATATCGAGTTTTCACCGGAAATATCCATTTTAAGGCCACCTGAGTCCAAAAAAGTGGTTTTTAGCAAATGGTCTGTGTGTATGTAGTGTATGTGAACAGCATAGCTCAAAAACAAAAAACCGTAGAAAGTTAAAACTTGATATTCCGTTTAGGTATCACCATGGGATCTACACTACGTTAACTGTCAAAATTCCTCAACCAAAAATATCACTTTACTAGTTTTTTTTTTTCTTTTTTGTGTTTTTCTCAAAAATGGTTCCGACGATTTTCTTCAAACTTGATATATAAATTACACATACAAGGAGCTACAACTTTTACTTAAAATATTTTTCTGAGAAAATTCATTTAAGGGCACTTTTAGAGGATGGGTGGGGTTATGTTTTTCTCTAAAGTGCTATTATAGTTGATTATACAATTCTCTCATCCAAACAGAATTAATCAGAAATAAATAGATGGCCAAAATTACGAGTTTCAAGAAAATTAGTAAACCGGAAGTGCGCTTTTACTGAACAGTTTTTTCATTTTTCGACGAATTTCTTTAAATTTGGTACATAAACTATAAAATTTGTCAATTATAATTTTGAGAACTGGAATAAGAGAAAGTTGTGTAACTGTTTCACACCAGATTTTTTTTCTTCTTTTAACAGTTTAAATTATTTATTTTATATTCAATAAAGTTGGTAATAATTTTCTAAGCAATATAAATATTATACAATAAATAATAAATAAATACTATTATTATATTTTAGATAAAAGATATAACGATTTATACCAAAAGATATATATATAATATACATACATACAAATATATATACATACAAATATTGTATATACATAGTTGTGCCAGATGTTAACACATACATTTTTCACGAAAAGGTATTGTATAAAAGTTGTCAAGGAAGTGTTTAGCGATAATAGTTTGACATGTGCAAAACTAAAAGCGTGGGTAGATGGTTCAAGTGGGAGCTGTAATATTAAAGATAAAGCAGACACATCTCCCGCATAAACTATTAGAATATTATTCTTTTTTTCCCTCGCCAAACTAAAATATATATCAGCGAATACAGTTCATAGAACCCAAAAATATTCTTTTTCTATTGTATGTATAGTTTATTCTATCTAAATTTTTAACCATAAATGTGAATCTAAAAAAAAAAAAATTCATAAATAAATAAATAATAAAAATGGAAGGGTTTGTCCTAAAAACATTATTTTCTGAAAAATATTTATCTATTTTCTAGAAATGGAATAAACCATTTTTTTATCTGTGATCAAAATTATGTCCAGTTTTCATTTTATCTGACGCAAATTCCGAAAAAACTTTGGCACATCCATTTATTATTTTGGTCTAATTAAATGAGGTTGGTAATCAAATAAAATTTATGCTCTTCTACATTTAAATCTACGATGCTTCTCCAATGCACAGCCGGGCTCCAAGCAGTGTTCTCTAGCTACAGACAACACTGCTTATCACCGGTGAAATGTTTTTGGTGTGCTGTTGTTGCTGGATGTTTGTATTAATAGTTGGAAGTAGCAGTTTAGTAAAAGGGCTTGTGAGTATATATGTTTAAGAGAGAAGTATTAGAAAATAATCAAGACAACACCACTGTTTTTTTAAAATAATTATATTATTCTTTAAAGATATTTAAATGCTATTCAATAACATAACAATATGCTTATGAATTTACTGAAATTAGTTGGAATAAACTCTTATGTTTTAACTTATAACTGGCACAGTCCTGAAGTGTTCTCGTGAAATGTCTAGCTCAGACTGTCTTGAAGGAATGTCTTCTAATTGTTCGTTCAAATCTTCCCGTGTGAGAAGAAGGGGTAGACAATGCTAACAAGGTTCATGAACTCTAAAAGATAGTGGTGGTCTTCTACCTGAATAGTCTTTTGCAAGGGAATGTTACATTTTTCTTGATATTTTTGATTATTTCAAATTAAATATATTTTTATATTTCTGGCATCCATCACACCGGACAGTGGAGCTGTGGAGGCTCTTAGGAAGAGAAAATCTGAGGGCAGCAGGACCCGTTGCTAGTCCAGCGCGCTACTACCTTCTCCGTTGGCTTACGCCAATTAACTAGGAGACGGAGATCGTGTACTGTGTTTGTCCTTGTCTGTAAAGTATAGAGTGTATGTAGTTTAAGTGTATTGTTTAGTATTCTGACGAAATGCATGGAGTACTGAGCTGTGGTAACCAAAGAAGTCGCTACTCCCCAAGTAACTGCATGCAACAGATACCTCTTGTGGGCAAATGATAGATATAATAAATAGAAAAGGCATATTAGAGGTAAGATATCCAGCCCCTTCCCAAAATCCCCTTTAAACAAATTCACTTTTAATTTCAGATAAAAATAATAGGTCTCTGGATGGATGGGTAGTATTCCCAGATTAATGAAACCTGTTGGTGTCTTTATAGAGAAAGTCGCAAAATAAGAAAAACTGTTCAGTAAATTGCATTTTTCAGTTTTTCTCTTTCAAACATCAGAATTTTGACATCACATTTAATTGTAATTAATATTAAAATAGATAATAGATTAGTATAATAAATTGAAGAAGCACTTTAGAGGAAAACATATTCTGCCTCGCGAACCCCTTTAAATGAAGAGGCGCTAATAACCTTAGAAATGATGCCCCCCCCCCCAAAAAAAAACAAAAAAAAAAATTGTCACAATCTGTATCTATATATCGAAAAAAACCTATGGCGCAACAGCCCATAAAGGGCCAAGGTTTGCCTGACGGCGATTTGAATAGGGTGGTAAGCACGCCGCTGTTCCCAAGCCATTTAGTTCCGGCCTCCGCTACCTCGGGCGCTATTAACTGTAGCTTCCCACTTTTCATCACGATGCTGGGTCAACACCTTTGCCCTCACGGGAATCGAACACTGAATTCTCGCGCGAACAAGAAGTGCGCTAGCCATTAGACTAACGCGTGAGGACCTATATATCAAAGTTTAATGAAAATCTTTGGAGCCATTTTCGTGATTATCCCAGAAAACTACAATAAAATCCAATCAGTAACTTGGTAATTCCAGTTGACCGATTTTTTTTTATCAAAACCTTACTGCCGATTCACCTGAAGGGCACTTATACTTAATATCTTCTGCGATTTTCCCGTTTTTTAGTTTTGCTTTCCACACACACAGACAACCATCAGTTTCTAAAAAAAAACACTTTTTCAAACACAGGGGACCTCAAAACGTGTATGTCCGGTGAAAACTCCATATCGAAAATTAGACACGGTCACAATACTTCCTCTTACAGTTGTAAGAGGAAATAAAAATATTTTTTTATTTTATATTTAACTCAATAAAGCACATCTGTAAATGATTACAAGAAAGATGTAAAGATAATGTATTTTAGTTATTTCCGGTTAGTAGTTATAATACTTGATGAGATAATGATCATATGACACCCAGTAGTTACTTACGTTTCATTACTCATATGCTAAGAATATTATTAATGGACTATTATTAAAAGAGGATTTCTGGGTAACTGATGGATAGTTTCTATCTGCTATAGCTGTAAAAGGAAGTTTGGTATTAAATTCAAATAATGTTAAACTCATTCCTACAGTTGCTTACGGTTTTCCATAAGAAAGAGTGTACTGAATTTTCCTATACCTGACTATATATCATAATCAATGGAAAACCATTCAAATAAAAAGTCAGATTTTGATATATATTTTTTTTTTATTTTTTTTAGGTCTGTGGGGAGGGACCAAGCCCCTATGCTATCCAAAGCCCTTCAGGGCCCATATAGCTACCCCAAAGTTCGGAGCCTTTTCAGTGCACTGCCGGCCTCCGGACAGTGTTCTCTCGTTACAGACAACACTGTCCATCACCGGACAGTGAGCTGTAAGAGGCTCCTAGGAAGAAAAAATCTAAGGGCAGCAGCTGGACTCGAACCCGGGACCGCCGCATTGCTAGTCCAGCGCGCTACCACTGAGCTAAGATTTTGATATAACTATAGTCGGTTTATCCCACAGTACACCATTGAATATAGAAATTGCCCCACTTACCCCAAGTTAATCCTTGATTTAATTCCTTCTTGCCTTGATTTAAATCCTTCTTTTGTAATTTTTACTCCAATTGTGATATTAATATTCCTCAGTATGGTTAAATGTTCCCATTTCTTCTTCCTACACCAGGTTATAAGAAATATATTTTATTTAATTAATAAAGGCGAAAATTATATTAGAAATGCGTGATTAACTAATAAGAAATCCTTCAACGCATTATGTATTGTAGTCAAAACTAAGATTTTTTTTTTAACCGACGCCCGCCTCTAGTCTTCCGGTCATTCTTCGGCGAGCAGCCCAGTATAGCAACGCTATGCCTCAAGCAACTGTCTGAACATGTGAAGAGGACGTCTGCAAGTCCTGGGCAGAGAGCTAAGTGCTTCCCAGTCATTTCAATGTTTAAGTGGCATAACTGGCAGAGAGGGAAGGCAGCGACTCCTATCCTGTACAGATATTTCTGCAGGTACCTGTGATCATGCGGAAGTTAGCTACACCTACCGCTCTTGGCAAATGGGCAGCGATTCTATCAAATTGAAACAACTCCCAGCTCTTACCAGATGCATGTTCATTAAAAATTTCTGCACATAGCTGGATTCACGCTCAATTTAATGAGGTTCTTGGCAGATGAGAACTCCAAAGGCTTGGATAGAGGGACTATCTGCATCCCTTTCCTTGGCTAAACTGACCGGCCTGTTCGTTTCCGAGCAGGCCCCAGTGAGATGGAATCCATGTAAGGACGATATTTCTACCCCTACCAATTAATTATCTGGGCTATTGCTTCCTTGCATGCTATCTCGAGTACTGACTCACTAATGGTAGCCGATGTTAAGGAAATATTGACTGCCTGAGAGTCGATGAATATGACTATATTTCTCTCAGTTCTATTAGCGAGGTCTTCTAGAGCCTTGTTTTACATCCATCAGTTCGCTCTCATAATTGGTGGAACCGAGGCCTGCTTTAATTGGATTTGCTTCGAGTAGACCCCGGCACCAGCAGTCTTTCTTTCTCTATCAGCCGAGCCATCTGTAAAAATGTAATATCTAAAAAAATAGAAGTCAGAACAAAAATAATTTCTGTAAATAAGTAGAAAACGCGAGTTTATCGCGATTAGAAATTTCCTAGTGTTAAAAGAATCATCATATTAAACCGCAGTTTTTGTTGACACTATAATTACTTTTAATAAATATTGACCATGTTTTATTTTATTTTCCTTTTTTATCAAGCATTTATTCTTAAAACAAAATATATATTTTTTTTTTAAAAAACAAGATAGTTAAGACGACGATCTTCTTTTGTTTCTCATGATTATTTTTTTAAATTCTTTCTGTGACATTGCCTTCCTTTTTTTTTCTTTTCTTTTTTTAAGTGATGATGGAAGTGGGAAAAAATGTTAATCTGTAAATGCAAGTTTGTACATAAATAGAAGTCAAGGTGATACACTGAAATGAAAGCGTCTTGTTGTATGAAACAACGAGAAATTATTCTTTCAAGTATTGTTATGTAATTTTTTCCATAGCTTTTATATTTTCAACTAATATAAAGTAATTTACAATAATTCAAAAGTTAATAACTGGTTTGGGGAAAATGGCAGAGCCAATCTTCCAGAGAAGGTATTCTTTAGTTCTATGAGAGGCATTTTACTGTAGGTTTACTTATATATACGTATATATATATATATATATATATATATATATATATATATTATATATATTTTGTTAGTTTTTGGCGAATGGTATGAGAACAAAATATATTAAAAAAGAAAAAAAAAATCACAGGATGTTCTAAACTTGGATTCCGTATAGATATACCAACGCAGCATCAGGACACGAAGATCCTGATGCAAAATCCATCAAGCGGAAGTGCACAAACTTCGTATATTATTTTTTGGCCTTCAGAATCACTTCTTCCCCAGTCAGGGAGTGCAGAGACTCAGAGAGTCAGGGAGTTGCTTTCCCGGCACAAAAAAAGGGCGGCTGGTATGGGTGGCAGGGCACTAGGGGATAAAAGGTAATGAGCTAGCCGACCAACTGGCCAGGAATGGAGCGAACACTCCATTCTGTAGACCGGAACCTGTTCTGGCGGTAACTTTGGCGTTGATCTGTGGTGCCTCCATCGCCCACCCTTCGGGGTGCAATCAGCCTCTGGCTTTCCAGTTGGGGATTCCCTCCCCCAACCCATTCTGATCCTTTCCCCTTGCAGGGTTGCCTGTAAGTATCCTGGGTTACTGATACCCCTTTACTTGAGACAAAGGACAGGAATCAGTAGATGGATTTCGTGGTATCCATCGGGCGTGCTATCAGTCACGCTAGCTCGTTAGAGTTGAAATACTGAACTACGGGCGCAAGCTACTATCCGAGCCAATTGCTTGCAATTGAGGTAGGATTCGTAGTGGTCGTGGTTTAAACAGCAGCTCCAAGGACTGCAGTCATGAGTTGAGCGGGAGGAGACTCGCTATATAAAATGGAACCCCGGAACCAGCCCGTAAGTTGGTAGCGCATTTGCTGGGTGTGCGCGGTTTACCAGAGCCTGTTAGAGTTTGCCTTCTCTAGCTTCTGGGAGTGAAGTGTGACCTTTATGTGATCACTTTGCGCGCTGGTTGAGCGTATCTCAACCTGCCCTTAAATGGGTCAAGCGGGGGTGTGCCCGGGTGGGCATCTCTGCCCGTGGGAGGCCTTGCACCACAGCCAACTACTGGTGGTGACAGCCTTCTCTTGTTAAACGATCCC
>JAAEAF010011088.1:0-14556 GCA_011037195.1 Triatoma infestans
TAATTAGTTTCTTCGGATCCCCACGAATCTTAATGATTTGGAGATTCTATTACATTTTGAATTCTGAGTCTGCAAAAGAGGTATTTTTGTAAATTGGGGGTGTGTCATTGTTTTATGTTTGTGCGCGTGTTTTGTGTCACAACAGCATAACTCAAAATGGAAAACTGCTTATCACTTTATTGGTTGGATTTATTTTTAGTTCTTCAAATTTTTTTCGAAAATGACAGTAGTATTTTCTCCAGACTTTTTCCTACACATATAATGGGTCTATCCTTTTTTTCGATGAAACATTATTCCTAGAAAGTTGATTATAAAATGTTTTAAGGTGGGGGTACAATGACTGATTTTAAGCTTTCCTAATTTACAATTTAATATAATTATCGTTCAACCCTCGTCCTTTTTTTCTTTTTTTGAAATTTAGAAACTTTAAAACGGTTATAATAAGTAAATGTGACGATAGTTAATTCAATAACTTCTATCAGGGTGCCATAATGATAGTAGATCCACGAGAGCATCTATCTTCTTTTCGATCTCCTTAGGGAATTACCTGGTATCGCGAGACAGCAAAGCTGTTCTATTAGTAGATAAAAATGAGCTACTGTAGAGGAATGGACGTTGTGGTTGGTTCTGCAGAGCTGGAAAGCATCAGAGTATTTTCCATGATAGCCTACTTCTTTTTGTGGTCATCGACCGGTTTCGGATCAGGATGCTTTTTGTCAAACAGTATGATAACATAGATATGCACAGAGCAAATTTAGTTGATACGCTGGTCTTTAATTTTTTTTATAGGGCCTAACTAGGTATCTGAGTTGGTAGAAGAATGGAATTTGAGAAAACGCGATTTCATCAGTTCATAGACAAAGGGATGTTCAGGTAATTATGAATAAATTAGGTTTGATACGAAAAAATTCTAGCATTAAGTTTTGCCGAAGGATTTTTGATTGTAAGGAGTGGGATGCGCTAGGCGTACGAATATTTAACCGTTCCCAAAACTTCAATATCGTTGGTCCAAAATTTGGTCTTAGCCGAAGATTGTTGTAAGTTTAATTTTTTGGAACTCTGTCGAGGAGCTTTGCAAGGATAACTTCTTGTCTTTTCAAGCTAGTATGGGATATTCAATGTTGATAATCGTCTGTCCGTCCAGGTATAGTCCAAAGTAAAGGTTCATTGTTCACTGACAGAATTGGAATTTGAGTAATGAAGACAGGTGGTGAATGGGATTTTTCGGCTAATCTTAAATACCATATATTTTTGATTTGGTTGCACTAGTCGTCTTAATTCTGTGGAATATCTGCTATGTACAGAGTGAAGAGGAAAGGTCCGAGGATACTGCCTTGGGGGACCATCTTTAGCTAATATCAAAGACAACATATCTTCAGCCTCTCCACTCCCCCCCCCCACAAAGAGCGTAAAAGTGGAAGTACTTTTCCCGAGGCGTGTGATTAGTGAGACATTTTATTCAGTTCATAAAAGCGCCTAGAATATAATACATTTCTAGTGCCAATGAGTTGTAGTGTAATGATTTTTTTTTTTTACATTTTCTAATTTGGCCCCTTGCTTTGCTTTGGACGTGTTTCTTCGTAGGATAATACAGTAAGTGTGTCAAAATTGAAATAGGCTGAGCTAGGTAGATATATCCGTTGAAGAACAAGAATCATAGAACTATGTGTCTAAGATAATCTACTGCGTGTTAATTTCTAACTATATGCTAATTTTTGCGGTTCAATTCTTTGGTTAAGAGAGATTCCAAGGAATTTTGCCATTACAAATCTGTTCGCTGAATTAAAAACTTATAATCTTATTTCTTTCTTATTCATATATTCCATTATTTTGCCCAAATATTTGTAGAACATAAATTAATAAACATTAATATTTAATAAATTCATTCGGTGACTTAATCTTGCTAACAATATACCCAAATACTTCTTCTTAACTTTGCTAGCAAATAACTCGGAATTGCTTATAAGCTTTAGTATTGATTGACATACCCAAACATTTAACTACAAAAAAAAAGACACAAAAAATCTGTAATACTAAAGTAAATAGAAAACACCCTGTATAGATCTTGATGGATTGGCAGCCAATTTAGTAACATCCAAAGGATAATGCCTATAAATGAATTACTGGCGGGTAACTTTCAGGACTTTAAGTGAGTTAACGACAGAATGAGGTCACTGTTCCAAACTTAATCAACTGTTGTAAACAGTATATTTTTCTATAGCTTTTTCCCAATCATTTGATCTTCAACTAAACTGAAAATATGAATAGTTTTTTATTCATCTTCATAAAACTTCTGTCATTTTAATTAGCTCTATTCTGTATCACTTCTTCTTCAAAAGTTTTCATTTTTATCCGGTAAATCATTAAATATTTCTTCATCATTAGGACATCACTTTCTCATTTGAGTTTTCTAATTAATTTAGCTTTGTCAAAAAAAAAAAAGATGTTATTCAAAATTAATTTAATTTTCATTTTAAGAAATTTTTGTTTTTAAATAGACCATATATATATTTTAGTAAATCATTTTTACTTTCTCTTACTCCTGGTCAAATTTTCGATATCGAGTTTTCACCGGAAATATCCGTTTTGAGGTCTCATGAGTCTAAAAAAGTGGTTTTTAGCAAATGGTCTGTGTGTGTGTGTATATGTGAACAGTTAGCTCAAAAACGAATAATCGTAGAAAGTTGGAACATTATATTCCGTTTAGGTATCACCATGGCATCTAACGGTGGCTCATCTATCAAAATTCCTCAACCAGAAGTACCACTTTACTAGTTTTTTTTTTTTACTTTTTTGTATTTTTCTCAAAAATGGCTCTAACAATTTTCTTTAAACTTGGCACATCAACTACACATACAAAGAGCTACAACTTTTATTTAAAACATTTCTCTGGGAAAATTCATTTAAGGGCACTTCTGGGGGGAAGGGTGGGGTTAGGTTTTCATCTTAACTGCTATTTCAGTTTATTAAACAATACTATCATCTAAATAGTGTTAATTAGAATTGAATATTTTGTTGAAATTCTGAGTTTGAAAAAAAAATCGGATAAGCGGAAGTGCGTTTGTTTTAACACTTTACTAAATGATTTTTTCACTTTTTAGCGATTACCTCAAAAATGTCTTCGATGACTTTCTTGAATCTTCTTATATAAACTACACATACAAAGAGTTCCAACTTTTATTTAAAACATTTCTCTGGGAAAATTCATTTTTAAGTGCACTTTTGGAGGAAGGGAGGGGTTACAGCTTCTTCTAAAGTGGTATCATAGTTGCTTATACAATTCAATCATCCAAACAAAATTAATTCGAAATAAATAGATGGCTAAAATTCCGAGTTTCAGGAAAATTAGTAAACCGAAAGTGCCCTTTTACTGGACAGTTTTTTTTCAGTTTGTGACGAATTTCATTAAATTTGGTACACAAACTATAAAATTTGTCAATTACAATTTTGAGAACTGGAGTAAGAGAAAGTTGTGTGAGTGTCTCACACCAGATTTTTTAAAATAATTATCCATCTACGAGATACTTTCACTGATTGCTACTTATAGCAACAGTGATAGTAAAAAAACCTCATCTTTAAAGATTTGTTTACATAATATTCTTAGCAATGTTGAACAATATTTTTTTAATATTTATAAAATAATGAGAGACGCTTGTAGCAAAATTTAGATAATGTAAAGAGATTACATTTTTGGGTTGTTGAAGAGATTTTTGCGGTTTCACATTATGATGGACCCACCTTTCTTTATAAACTAGTTGACCACCAAAACCTCTCTATTACCATTTCAAGGCTAGTTTTATATTGTCAATTAGCAATGAAATAGATTTGTTAATTTCTTCTAGCTATTCATTTTTAAATTTTATCTATTCTACAACATAAAAGCTACCCCGGAAGTACGTACTTCTTGAATAATAAAATGAAATTTGCAGGGATCCACAAAAACATGTATTTTCCGATGTAAACCTAATTTTGAGAAAATTGCAATTGCGGTCATAAGCAAATCTTTTCTCAATGAGAATGTCCTTTAAAGATTGTGTAATGACATGGCAAAATTGGCAAAGCCATAGCAATGTAAAACCTTGCTTGTAAAGCCTGCTAGCAATGTAAAACCACAGGTAACAAAGAAAGAATAAAGTACAACTAGTGGCCTAGCCAGCTGCCTGACTTCAAGACAAGGCCGCGGACAAACAAACAAACCAAGGGTAAATACCCCTACATCAAAGCAAGCACCGCTGGCCACTGACCTAAATCGGTAGCCAGCTGCTGTCATCAAAGCAAGAACCGCTAAGGCGGGCCACTGACCTAAATCGGTGGTCACCAAACTAACCAAGGTTGCTGAAGGTCGCACACTAGGACAGATGTCTTGGTGTGAGTGTGGCCAACGCTAATATATAAACTTCGCCCGATTGGAAGAGGGGATGATTAGATTATTATATTATTATACGATTACACTTCAGTACGAGCAGCAGTTTACGCGTTCCTATACAGCTTTTATTTATACTAATTACCTTTAGTAGTGCATCTTAGTTCTTTTATCTTAATCATTCTAAATTATTAGTTATTTATCTCCTATTTATTTCTAAGTATTTCTTGTTAATAGTTACCATTTTTTACGTTTAATTTATTGTTCAAATACAGTCTATTTTTGTAATTTCCGAGTTAATACTTCGAGCACTAACTTCCAAATCTCTAACTAACTTCCGCCCTCTTCAAGACATCTACTACATACCTCAGGAATCACATTAAACGATTCCACTAAAATTGCAAAACGTCCTGTTATAAAATGGTTTATAGCGGAACACATGATCAGTCTACTATATCTGATATAACTATTGTTGTGGTTGGTTACGCATAGCTGGAAAGCATCAGAGATATTTTCCATCATAGCCAGCTTTTTTTGTGTGGTCATCCGACTGGTTTCGAACGTTCGCTCATCATCAGGATGTTTATTGTCAAACAGTGTAATAAACATTGACTTGCACAGAGCAAATATCTATAGTTGTTACACTGTGTATGACCTCAATGTGTCGATGACCACAAAAAGGAAGCAGGTTATCACGGAAAATATCTCTGCTGATATAATTAGTTTTTTTTTTTTAAGATTTTTTAGTTAAATGAAGAACAAAATTTAAAAGTATTTTATTTAATAAAACACAAGGAGGACTTGGATTTCTGTTTCTTTTTATTTATTTTTTTAAATTACATATATCTAATTAGTTAAATACAAAGAAGAAAGCCAAATATTAGCATTTGGTAGGTGCGCTATCAGCGGAATAATAATTAAGGACCGGCTCTGTTTAGCTATAGAAGCATACCAAAAGGTAAATAGAATGTACAAATTACTTTCGACTCAGAGCACAAACAATGTTAACGTGTAAACTTGCAGTAAGGAATGCAAAATAGGATTCACCGCCCTGGCAAGGCAAAAGTAAGACTTTTCACTTGTGTTAAAGTTCTTGGAAGGAGGCTAGGCTAAAAGATAAAGATAAAAATAAAAAAAAGATAAAAAAAAGGAAAGAAGCGCTCAGGATTGGAAGAGCCTACTTTTATACGATTATAGGGAGAGAATGGGACACCTCTAGTTCTTCATGTTTATGCAGTCACTGGATGTATTCTCCCAAGCTGTGGACTAGGATCAGCCGCGATCTTACTATCCTTTAAGAATGCTTCCTCCACCTTCTCCCAAAGACCACCTTTTTTATATCCTAAAGTGCTCCTTTTTCATCCCCTAATCCTATGAAGATTATGAAAGATTCACGCTACCCTATCTACTTTACTTGCTTTAGAATTAACGTGAATAGTAGTCAACTTTCATCTAATACTTTTGTTTTAAATACACTGATAAATTTTTAATCTATTTTATGTACACAATATTTTTAAAATAAATATTCAGAAGTTTTAAGTTTTTTTTAAAATTTATTCATGTTATTTTTCAATAATGCTTTGGATAACCATAGAATATAGACTTCGTGTGTTAATTAACAGTGTTCTTCTTTGGGTAATTTTATTACTATGAATTTTGCAATGGTGAGTAAGAAATCCGAGCAGGATGGAACTGGACAAATTTTCCACGATAATAGCAGCAGAATTGGTCTGGGCAATTCCCCCATTGAAGGAGAGAACTTAGATCGTAAGATAGACCGAATTAACAGTTCAATATTAGAAGCTTATGTAAGTCCGTGTCTTGAGTATAAGATAATGTACAAGAGAGTTCACTGGTTGACTGCACATCCAACCATCATAAATAAACAATTGAGGCGGCTGAAAAGGAGGGCTAGAGATATCCATGAGGACTGGGAACAGTTCAAATCAGCAAAGAATGAGTAAAGGAAAGAGATTAGTGAGAGGAAAAGAGAGACATGGATGACGTTCTGTGAGAGTCTAGAAAGAGAACAGGAGGTCAGCCGAGTGTTCAAGCTTTTGGGTAAACTCCGCTGGATAGTATAAGACAAATGAATATAGACGGATTTCCTAAAACTATCAACGAGGTGCTAGATAGCCATTTGCCAGAATTGAGGAATACTTAGAGGGGAACGAGGACGTTTCGATCAACATTCATAGAGACGCACTTGGGGATGGGGAGATAGCCAGTGAGGTACTAACACTTGAGAGGGCATGCTGGGCGTTCCGGTACCTTTGGCAAATTTAAGTAGCATATATGGATGCCCTATATCCAGTTTTCATACAAGACAGTTGGTACATGATTGACAAAAATTGTTAGAGGTAAAGAGGTGTCAACCTTTTGTCAGGCCATATCCCTTAGATTTGGAGCCTCATTCATTCCAAACTAGGGAAATTGGGCTATTAAAAAAACTTGAAGACCCATCAGCCTTACATCCTTCATGTTGAAGAGTTTGAAGAGGCTGGTTGATCTCTGTTTAGTGGAGATTGTGATATAAAAAGTACTGTCCATCAACATATTTACCTGGAAGAGCACGAAGAGTGACGACGGCAGGCTAAAACATTTGTAAACGACTTAAGACAAGTGGATTTGTAGTATCTTGTGTCAATGAGTAGTATACAATTGAGATTCACGGTAGTTCTATTGACTGGACTCGCTTAGCCGCAATATAGGTAGACATTCTAGTCCTTTGCGTCAGAATTGTGAGATGGAATCAGGGAAACAGTGTAGGACATCCTACGATCGTGTTACGATTTCGCCAATACGTTTCGCTTATTTGGGAATGCTTGGGGGGATTTGGAGTTTAGGGATATCTTAAAATATTGTAGTCATACTGGTAGATTGCTGGGGGAGTCACTTTAGGAGTAGAATTATTTTTTCCTGGGAGATAAGAGCCATACTGCCTTAAGTCCCGCTCCTTCGAGTACCCATTAATAATAATAATAATAATAATAATAATAATAATAATAATAATAATATTCCTTAATCTACATAAAATTTTATAAAAAATATAAATAAATATTTCTCTTTTTCATGAGTGTTCAACATATTGTAAGTAAATATAGATTTGTAAATAAAAAACAAAAATAAATAAATAATTTTTTTTGGGTAAATATATTGAAATGTAAAGCTGATATGTTCTGTAAACAAGCCGTACTGCCGCTTTGTCATATATATATATATATATATACAATTTTTACTATATATTTTTTGTTGGTGGACATTCTGTATACAAAACAGATGGTGTTCCCTTCCCTTCTATCGGCCATAGGGTCATATTAGTGACAGATGATATGTTCAACACCAATGTATTTCGGCCTGTCAAATTCTCGTCTCTAACAGAATGAATACAAACAAAACAATTATCTCTCGGGCATCACAAATAGAGATAAAAGACTGATTGTGGAGAAATTATATCTTTTAAATATCTTGTTTCCTTATTCTCCTATAATAGTGGGTTTGTTTTTAAATTTCTTTTTACTTCCATCACTTATCATTTAAATTGTACTACATACAATTAACATGATACTTGATAAACAAAATATCACATTAACTAGATATTTCCAAGTTTATAGGAATATAAACAAACTAGATATTCCATTTGGGTTATCACAAGAGAATCTTTACCATAAAGATTCTTTAAGATCATCTGATTGCTAATGTTTAATTTGCTTGAAAATGGAGATAGATATTTTTTGCAAAAAAAAATTCTCAAATAGTGTTTGAAAACTCTCCCGCAAAAATTCTCAAATAGTGTTTGAAAACTCTCCCGACCTTAAAGTCGCAATAGACCAATAGTAGGAAGTATTAACAACGAATTGGCTCAGTCCTTGCTTATCCTAATTTCACTGCCATATCAGCCAAATCAGAAGAGTCATAGTCCGAGACTTCCCAGAAATTTGAGATGGTTGTAGCAAAAAAAGAAAAGAAAGAGGTATATTGGATAAGTCGAGATAAAAATGATGTACCTGGCCATTTCGAGAAGTGGAAGCAGACAACATTCAGTTTATAGGCTTGGATGTTGCACTGTCAAACTCTTCAAGTATTTGGAGACATTATTAACGGATTAGAATGATATCAGCAGTGCCCCCGGGTGATTGTTTGTTTTCTGATTATTTATCTTTAGCAATATAATTAAGAAGATAGAGTAAAACGTTCTTAAAAATGAGTGCAAGTACCAAACTGTTAAGTTTGTAACTGATAATTCCTTGCTGCCTTCTTCTCTTCTTGAATTTTTCTGAGTGTTAAAACTGCTTCTGAGACAATAGAACTGCTTCACAAGAAAGCACAGTCTCTATTAGAGCAATGTGAAAGGCAGAGTTTACATGAATGGATGGGCACTTACCAGCTGGGAAAAGGTGCTAATGAAGTCCAAGGTTTGCAAAGGATTTACTACATTGGATGTTGCGGAACAGAGTAATGCAGTATTTCCTTGCAGGTCTTCAGTGTTCTCATACAACGATCTCCTTGTATACTGGAAAGATCATCTAAGGATCATCATCTCCTTGGTTACAAGGCATTACCTTCTATGGAAACATTAACCCAATATTGGTTTTGCTAGCGAATCCAGATTGCATAAAATGTTTTTTTAAAAAAGATGAAATTCCATTTGGAACACCAACATTGAGCCAGAACAAATGCATCTTCCTTCTTGAAAATTCGACACGATCAAAATACTCTCTCTCATACAAAGAAAAAGCAAAAACATAGTCCACCAGAAATGTTTTACGTGATAGCCTGCTAAATTTTGAGATATACCGCCTACTGGATTGTTTATTGTTTAACGGCCATCTTCTGAATATCTTGATAAACAATATGATTACAGATTGCACAATGTAAGTCAGTTTACATGCTCCTTTTTACACGGATATGTTTACTGATAATGCTTTTGCGGTCCATGATATCATTATGTTTAAAAAATACATAATATAAAGACGAAAACACCCGAAAGTAGATATTTTCTCGCAATGCGAACCCTAATCATTCAAATGAATCATTCTTGACAAGTAATCAATTCGTGAAACTTAAAAATTAGTAAAGATGAAAAAACTGTCAATATGCTGCATTATTTTTGCAATTAGTAAACAATTTAGTGACTTAATTTTTAATTGAATAAGTGGAAATCAAGTTCCAATTTAACATTTTGATATGTGTTATAAGTGGACAACAAACAATATAGCATTAGAAATGTATTATTAACTGGATAACAAATATAATAGCATCTGAAATGTATTATGATTGACAGCAAACAATATAGATCTGAAATGTATTGTCTGGACAACAAATAATATAGCATCTGAAATGGATTATCAACTAGACAACAAACAATATAGCATTTGAAATGTATTATTAACTGGACAACAAATAAGGTAGCATTTGAAATGTATTATCTACTGGACAACAAATAAGGTAGCATTTGAAATGTATTATCAACTGGACAACCAACAATATAGCATCTGAAATGTATTATCAACTAGACAACGAACAATATAGCATTTGAAATGTATTATCAACTGGACAACAAACCATATAGCATTTGAAATATATTATCTACTGGACAACAAATAAGGTAGCATTTGAAATGTATTATCAACTGGACAACCAACAATATAGCATCTGAAATGTATTATCAACTAGACAACGAACAATATAGCATCTGAAATGTATTATCAACAGACAACGAACAATATAGCTTTTGAAATGTATTATCAACTAGACAACCAACAATATACCATTTGAAATGTATTATCAACTGGACAACAAACACTATACCATTTGAAATGTTTTATCTACTGGACAATAAATAAGGTAGCATTTGAAATGTATTATCAACTGGACAACCAACACTATACCATTTGAAATGTATTATCAACTAGACAACAAACACTATACCATCTGAAATGTATTATAAACTAGACAATAAACACTATACCATCTGAAATGTATTATCAACTAGACAACAAACACTATACCATTTGAAATGTATTATCAACTAGACAACAAACACTATACCATTTGAAATGTATTGTCAACTAGACAACAAACACTATACCATCTGAAATGTATTATCAACTAGACAACAAACACTACACCATTTGAAATGTATTGTCTACTAGACAACAAACACTATACCATTTGAAATGTATTGTCAACTAGACAACAAACACTATACCATTTGAAATGTATTGTCAACTGGACAACAAACACTATACCATTTGAAATGTATTATCAACTAGACAAGAAACACTATACCATCTGAAATGTATTGTCAACTGGACAACAAACACTATACCATTTGAAATGTATTATCAACTGGACAACAAACACTATACCATTTGAAATGTATTATCTACTGGACAACCAACAATATGCCATTTGAAATGTATTATCAACTAGACAACAAACACTATACCATCTGAAATGTATTGTCAACTAGACAACAAACACTATACTATTTGAAATGTATTGTGAACTAGACAACAAACACTATACCATTTGAAATGTATTATGCCAAGGCTCGACAACAAACAACTATAACCATTTGAAATGTATTGTCACATAGTAGGGCAACAAACACTATACCACATCTGAAATGTATTATCAATATCAACCTAGGAGCAACAACCACTATTATACCATTTGAAATGTATTGTCTACTAGACAACAAACACTATATCATTTGAAATGTATTGTCAACTAGACAACAAACACTATACCATTTGAAATGTATTGTCAACTGGACAACAAACACTATACCATTTGAAATGTATTATCAACTGGACAACAAACACTATACCATCTGAAATGTATTGTCAACTGGACAACAAACACTATACCATTTGAAATGTATTATCAACGACATAAAACAATATAGCATCTGAAATGTATTGTCAACTGGACAACAAAGAATATAGCATCTGAAATGTATTGTCAACGGGACAACAAAGAATATAGCATTTGAAATGTATTATGAACTGGACAACCAACACTATACCATTTGAAATGTATTATCAACTAGACAACAAACACTATACCATTTGAAATGTATTGTCAACTAGACAAGAAACACTATACCATCTGAAATGTATTGTCAACTGGACAACAAACACTATACCATTTGAAATGTATTATCAACTGGACAACAAACACTATACCATTTGAAATGTATTATCTACTGGACAACCAACAATATGCCATTTGAAATGTATTATCAACTAGACAACAAACACTATACCATCTGAAATGTATTGTCAACTAGACAACAAACACTATACTATTTGAAATGTATTGTGAACTAGACAACAAACACTATACCATTTGAAATGTATTATCAACTAGACAACAAACACTATACCATTTGAAATGTATTGTCAACTAGACAACAAACACTATACCATCTGAAATGTATTATCAACTAGACAACAAACACTATACCATTTGAAATGTATTGTCTACTAGACAACAAACACTATATCATTTGAAATGTATTGTCAACTAGACAACAAACACTATACCATTTGAAATGTATTGTCAACTGGACAACAAACACTATACCATTTGAAATGTATTATCAACTGGACAACAAACACTATACCATCTGAAATGTATTGTCAACTGGACAACAAACACTATACCATTTGAAATGTATTATCAACGACCTAAAACAATCTAGCATGTGACAAATGTATTGTCAATATGGACAACAAAGAATTATAGCATCTGAAATGTACTTGTTCAAACGGGAACAACACAAGAATTATAGGCAGTTGAAATGTATTATGAATGCGACAACCAAACACTATCCATTTGAAATGTATTATCAACTAGACACCAAACACTATACCATTTGAAATGTTATTGTCAATAGACACAAAACAACTATACCATCTGAAATTATTATAAACTAGACAACAAAAAACACTAGTATACATCTGAAATGTATTGTTCAACTAGACAACAAACACTATACCATTTGAAATATATTATCAACTAGTCAACAAACACTATACCATCTGAAATGTAATGTCAACTGGACAACAAACACTATACCATCTGAAAGTATTATCAACTAGACAACAAACACTATACCATTTGAAATGTATTATCAACTAGACAACAAACAGTATACCATCTGAAATGTATTATCAACTAGACAACAAACACTATACCATTTGAAATGTATTGTCAACTAGACAACAAACACTATACCATCTGAAATGTATTATCAACTAGACAACAAACACTAATACCATCTGAAAGTATTATCAACTGGGGACAAACCAAAAAACACTATACCATCTTAAATGTATTATCACTGGACAACAAACACTTATACCATCCGAAATCGGTATTGTCAATGGACCAACAACACTATACCATCTGAAATGTATTATCACTGGACACAAAAAACTCTATCCATCTGAAATGTATTATCAATGAGACAACAACACTATCCATCTGAAAATGTATTGTCACCCCTGGACAACAAACACTATACCATCTGAAAGGTATTACTCAACTGGCCGAAAAACATATACCCTCTGAAATGTCATTGTCAACTGGACAAACAAACAATATCCCCCTGAAAATGTATTATCAACTGGACAACAAACACTATACCATCTGAAATGTATTGTCAACTGGACAACAAACACTATACCATCTGAAATGTATTATCAACTGGACAACAAACACTATACCATCTGAAATGTATTATCAACTGGACAACAAACACTATACCATCTGAAATGTATTATCAACTGGACAACAAACACTATACCATCTGAAATGTATTGTCAATTGGACAACGAACAATATAGCACCTGAAATGTATTGTCAACTGGACAACGAACAATATAGCATCTGAAATGTATTGTCAACTGGACAACGAACAATATAGCATCTGAAATGTATTATCAACTGGACAACAAACAATATACCAATTGAAATGTATTATCAACTGGACAACCAACATACTACAATTTCGAACAGTATATCAACTAGACAACAAACACTATACGATCTGAAATGTATTATCAACTGGACAACCAACAATATACCATTTGAAATGTATTAGCTACTGGACAACAAATAAGGTAGCATTTGAAATGTATTATCAACTGGACAACCAACAATGTACCATTTGAAATGTATTATCAACTAGACAACAAACACTATACCATTTGAAATATATTATCAACTAGTCAACAAACACTATACCATCTGAAATGTAATGTCAACTGGACAACAAACACTATACCATTTGAAATGTATTATCGACGACATAAAACAATATAACATCTGAAATCTATTGTCAACTAGACAACGAACAATATAGCATCTGAAATGTATTATCAACTGGGCAACAAAGAATATAGCATCTGAAATTTATTATCAACTGGACAACAAAGATTAATCATCTCTCTGATTATAGATTTTATTTTTATGCTGGATTTATTATATATGACTGGTTTATGTTTTCATTTTATTGTCAAATATTCTAAAACAAAAAAATCTCACAAGTGAATATCAATTGTGTTTGTTTAGAAATATAAAGAACATTTTGATTATAAACATTTAACTTTAAATCCACTGTTTAAATATTAATCTGCATTAAAAAAAAGGATGACTTTAAAAATTTATAGGAGGAGATTAAAGGGAATTTAGTTTTTTATATAATAACTTTTGCAGATGAATTTTTTTTTAAAACATTTTTCATGGTATTTAAATTTTTTTTTTTTAAATAAAAAAAAAAAACGATTTGCATATTTCTTCCAATATCTTATAAATACATAAACTAAATTCAAACTTTTAACTTAATTAATTATTATGTGGAGAATCAATAAGTTTTAATAATTAAACTTCCTATTTGATTATATTTTGACAGTGGGTATTTCATTCTGTTGGTTTTATTAAATTAGATTATATAAAATATGATATCTAAATAAAAATATCACAATAAGCAAGCATTCAGAATATTGGGAAACTTGATTTTTCTAAACCTAATATTTGTTGTACATTGATTGAAAGAATGATTCCATTTTTTTTTTACTTTTTTTATTTCAACAGCTTTCTCCAGGGAATCAATTCAAACATAGAGATTGTGAGAAATATTTTCTTATATTTATTAAGATATTTTCTGCATAGTGGCTAGG
>JAAEAF010011089.1:0-12374 GCA_011037195.1 Triatoma infestans
ATGCTCTGCAGGTCATTTATTCTGGAGCATACTCCCACTGCTATTGTACGCTGTTCCGGCTTGGTTTGATGGGCTACAGTTTGCCTATAATAAGAAGAACTCATGTTTTATTCGAAGGCAAATGGTAATTCGGATGAACAAGGGATACAAGACTATATCCTATGAGGCTGCTTGCGTTATAGCTACAGCTGTTCCTATCATCTGGAAAGCACATGAAAAATGGCTCTCTATGAAGGCAGTACCACTTGCTTCAACAGAGAGGAAATAACAAATTTAGAATACGAATTCGAGAACCGCGGACCTGCTGAGGAATGGCTTCACCCAGGATTCTGCCATGTATAAATATTGTATCCAATGAAAGGAGCAGTGTGCATAATATATATACAGATGGAAGCAAAATGGAAGGAGGTGTGGGTTGTGCATTTGCAGTGTACGATGTAAACGGCACCGTGGTGCATAAAGAAAAATTTAGGTTAGCCGAATTTTGCTCCAATAATCAAGCTGAACTATTGGCGATCCTAAAAGCTTTGACATGGTTAGGCAGCGTCACGAATCTCCTGAGAATCGTTTTTCAGTGTTGAAGAACGGATAGCCAGGTATCAATACTGAGTATAAAAAATTTAGGAATCAAGCAACCACTATTGGAGAAGATGAGACGGCTTTTGTTTGAGCTTGAAGCGGCTGAATGGACGATTGAATTTATGTGGGTGAAGGCGCACTGTGGTACCGAAGGCAACGAGCATGCAGATATTGTTGCAAAAGAGGCTGCACTTAGTGCGCTTCCAATCTCTTATGATAAGGCTAGTGTATCGCTGCTCAAAGGCCAGTGCAAGCAAGCTTCATATCTGAAATGGGAAGAACACTGGAGCGAATCCAACAAAGGAAGAGCAACAAGAGAATATTTCTCTCATATTTTGGATCGCCAACAGACTGACTATCTTCCCCTAGGCTGTATGGTCACACAAACCCTAAGCGGACACGGAAAAAATCGGGCTTATCTCCACAGGTTTGGACTATTGGACAGAGCACTCTGTTCCTGCGGCGAAGTAGCTGACCAAACTTGGGACCATTTAATATTTGAGTGTAAGCAGCATGACAGAGAAAGAAGCAGTTGATAAGAAAGGCAGCAGTAGGGAGAAACAAGAATTGATATCTCGAGCTTTCACTGATGACTTGGTCCGCTTTGTAAATACTATCAAAATACAAACTGATTAGTGAGCTGCAAATAATGTATTTTCGGGAATATTGTGTATATAGTGTAGTGTTTAAGTGTATCTTATTAAAATTGTGCAAATAAGTATTAATTTACCACACTAATAAAGTTTTGGAACTATTAATTTATAATTATATTTTTATATTTAAGTAAAATGATTAAAACTTTTTGTTATTATATTATGTAAAGTATTATTGTAAGCAAACACATGTAATATGTATATGGAGCGGGTGGAATAAAGGAATTTAAAAAAAAAAACACACATACACACACAAGCCACGTTCCTCCCAACTTTCTTCGTAAAACGTTGAGGGAGCTAGATCAGCAAGAGTGGGACATATCATGGCGAAACAGCTCAAATGGCGAAATAACACTACGGGAAATTACGTTCTTATTTAACCCATTTTGGCCATACTGGCTCAGCCAGTTGCTCCTGTGATCCAACAGCAACTCAGCTCCAACGGTCGATCATCTTAAACTTGACTCGTTCCTTGAGGCTGTCAGAGCACCTCTCATCCGTCATTTCAACGTGGTTTTGAATCAGACTTGGCGTCCCATCGATAAATCTGTATTCTGAACATAACTGCAATCGACAATCCTGTGAATTTATTAATAATATAAATTTCGAAGGTCTATAAGGTTTATTTTATTTTAGTTTTTAGTAGTTTGTATATTTTGTAATTATTACTTTCATTTTTTCTTAAAAATTATATTTTTTTATATCAACAATTAGAAATGTTTTGTAATTTTTTTGTTATATGATATACGAGTATATGCAATGTAGTACATTTTTGTGGAACTTGCTGAAATAAAGTTTCTTTAAAAAAAAACACACGCACACACAAGGACACAGACTATTTTCAAAAAAACACTTTCCGGACTCAGAGAAACTGAAAACCTGCATTTCCTGTGATAACACGATATGAATAATCACGATATCGAAAATCTGACACGATCACAGTACTAGAGGAACTAAATGATAAAAATGCCCTCATATAAATTAACATAAACAGGACAGTAAAGAGGGTATACCTGGCAAGAAGAGAAGATTGAATTTTAATATGTATATATATTTTTTAAAAATTCATGAATATTAAAAAAACAATTTTACTATATAGCCGGCGGTGGAATAGTGAAGTTCCAATTTCTATAGAATTAGCAACAAGCGCGGCGCCAAGGTGGTGAATAATTTAAAGTAACAATATTACCGGGAATGGGTATGGCGCGAAACAGGATTGTTAGCTATTCAAGTGTATCGATGCTGAATTACTGTATTACATCAATCTATTTGGAATTTATATTTGTAGAGAGGAATGTGTTGGATGGTGCCCCCTCCCCACTAAGTTTATTTAAGTGTAACAATGATGGGAGGGGGCGTAAATGGGGAAGTGGGCTCTCCGGCGCTATATTGCCTGCTGCTCGTCCAACTGCACCGTGGTAATAATAGTAATATAGTATAGCAATATCATTTTGTGTATTCAGCCAGTCTGTGTGCATGGCAGCGCAGTCTGGCGGCGGCGCTCTGCACTACTACTACTATTTTACATATTCAATATTCAAATTTAAATAGTAAAACAGGCAATTATCTAAATGGCCTTTATTTTAAATAAATATCCAACGTTTCCCCTTCTATCTTCGTTGGAAAATAATAGTAGATTTAATTAAATCTCTTCTCACTTTAACACCTCTAGCTGCTCTATATCGCTGCTGTATATACAACTACAATCAAACCAATAAAAAAAAATTGACGTGACACATTCGCTACCATGAGAGAGTTTATTAAACAATTCTACATGCTCCATAAGCTATGGATAATTTTATTACAAATAATAACTATATTGTGACAGTTGGATTCATAAATTTAGAAAAGTAATATACAGAAGATGATATGTAAGTTGATTGTTTGTTCTTGTTTTAACAAGTTTAACCTATTTTATAAGATTTGAAAATCCCATTTTTTAAGAAACAACAAGAATTTATCAATGAATTGCTTGTGTAGTAGGAGTTGTTCTGAAAGTGGCCATTTATGACCCGTGTCAGGATGTTACTTATGAAAGGAGCTCGGTATCTTTCCAACAGTGAACAGGATATAACAAGTGTGTAAAATCTTGAATTCCTTCATTATAAGGGCATATTGGAGACTCTATTATATTACACTTATTCAAATATTGTCGGTATGGGCTATGTCCTGACAATATCTGAGTCAATCGGTAGTCCATTTCTAATTCTATTTTCCTTCTATCTTTAATGTTAGGAAAGAATTTCTTTGTTGTTCTCCCTTTTTCAGTTTGTTGCCATCTCATTTCCCCATCAATTTCACTTTTGGCCTTTAAAATACATTTAAAATAAGTTTTTGGATATTTAGTGTTGAAATATTCCAGACTTGTATCTTGCGCCGCTCTGTTTGCTAGATAATCTACTTCTTCATTCTTTATATGTCCTGCGTGTGCTTTGATCCACTCTATGTTAACTATCTGGCCGCCTTTTTCTTGATCCAAGCGCGAATGTCTTAACGGTGAGTGTATTCTGTTGTTTTTTATTTTGTATATTGTTATTTGACTATCTGTGAAAATATTTATATTTTGAATACACTACCATTGAAATATATCCATTCCAAGCCTTTAGCTATCGCAAGAGCTTCCGCTTTATTGTTCGAACACTGAGGATGCAATCTGAATTTTTGTGCAGATATCATTTTCTCCTTCATATATATTATAAAAGTACATCCTACATTATCTTTTATTTTCGAACCAACGATATATATATCAATCATTTCCCCTTCTTTCATAGCTTTTCAATTTTCTTTACTTTTCCAGGATGTAGCCATGTCTTATAGTGAACGGGGCTATCATATTCACCCAGATCCGCTCTTCCTCTGTTTTTCAGGATGTCATACATACCACTTATTTCACTGAGTTTTATTGAAATAGGCACGATGTTTGCGATTACACACGCGGCTTCATTAGATATGGTTCTATAACCTTTTATCATACGAAGAGCCATAAGTCCCTGACATCTCTCCAATTTTTCCAGATTTTTCTGCTTTTTTATCCCATCGATCCAAACAGCAATTCCATAAGCAATCAATGGAATGAAATCTCCGTCATAGATAATTTTCAGTGCTTCATAACCAAATCCCCAATTAACCTTCGCAGATCTTGATAAATTATTAATAATTAATACAATCCTATCAGAGATGGAAGAAATGTGGCTATCCCAATTAAATTTTTTATTAAAAATTATTCCCAAGTATTTTAATTCATTAACCATTTCGAGTTTATCTCCTTTAAGAAAAATTGATACAATCGTTTACTATTCTTTTTCTTGAAATATGGAGCACTTTAGATTTGGTTTTATTAAAACTAATTTTCCTAATTTTTGCTCATTCAGTGACTGTCCTAAGAGCTTTAATTGCGGATCATTGTAGATCTATATAATTTTTTGACTTCACAATGAGTAAGAAATCATCTGCAAACGCAAGTGTATAGCAGTTTTTTGGAATCTGGACTTTTACAAGTGAATCGTATAAAATAATCCAAAAACCTGGTCCACAACAGGATCCTTGAGGGCAGCCCTTTGTAACTAAAATATCATGCTTTATATTATTAGTTTTAATAAAAGCCTTGCGTTCTGAAAAGTAATTCCGGGCTAGATCAAACAGATTTTTCGGACATCGTCTTTTCCTTAGTTGTGCTATGATTTCACCAAGCCGAGTTAAACGCCCCTTCAACATCTAAAGATATTAGTAAAACCTCTTCCTTACCGCTTAAAGCTGTAGATATCGGTTCTTCCACTTTCTTTACTACATCTATCGAGCTTGATTGGGGCCTAAATCCAAACTGTCTGACACATATGAGATCATTCTTAAACATATAATGCATTATTCGATTTATTAGTAATTTTTCTAAAATCTTACCCCCTGTAGAAATCAAACTGATAGGGCTTGGATTCGTTGAATTTTCATTGCCAGGTTTTTTACTAGCACTCTTTCCAATGTCTCGGAAACTTTCCAAATTTTAAGCACATGTTATAAAATTCAGTGTAGAAAAATGGAAATTTATGAAATACTTTTATAATTATATCGGCGCCTAAAGTTTTCCTTGGGTTAATTTCCTTAGTGACATTTTCTACTTCAGCATCAGAGAAATTTAGGTCATTCTGAGTAAAGATGTCTTGGTCTAATTCGATACTCATTGTAGATTGTTCTAGTGTACCATAATTAGTTTCATCGATTGGAAAAAATGTTTTCATAATTGTAATATTGTTTCTATAGTTGATTTTGTGAGTGTCCCATCTGAGTTTTCGATTGTTGACTTAATAACATGTTTCTTTGTTCTTCCAACTGTAGATTTATATATGCACTGAAAGGATTATTTTTTACTATATTAGTACAATAATCTTTCCATGAATCCAGTTTTCTTTTCATTTTGTTTTGATAAGCCTTCTTCTTTCCAAGTAATCTTGTTTCTTAGAATCCCTCAAAAGCGAATTATTGTACGTTCGTTGAAATAATCTTCGGAGCCTATTAGTCTCTTTTCTCAATGCAGTCGGCTCCTCGGACCACCACTTTACAGTTTTATGTTTGGATTTACACTTGTATTTTCTTGCATAAGGTATTGGATCTAACAATAATTTTTTCAAATTTTTCTACAATTTCATCTAGTTCAGAAGAGTTCTTTTGCAAGACTTCCGTTTAATTGTTCTATTTTAAATTCTCTGTATAAATTTAATTCCAAAAACATTTGTGAAATTTTTTCCAATTTGCTTTCTTTGTGTTAAATTTTAGCTTATTGAAAGCCTTAAAATCATGTTTATTTCCAAATTGGATAATAAATGTTAGATAATTATGATCTGATAAAGTTTTCTCCTCACTCACTTTCCAGTCGATCAAAATTTGACTGCTGCCTGGTTTACCAATGTTAGATCTAACTTGATCCTCCTCTACTATTTTCAAAGGTTGGCCTACTGAAAGGTTCATCCATAACCAACAGATTTTTGCTCGAAATATATTCTCATTTTCTTCCTCTCTTGTTAGTTACGACATCATACCATGTTCGAGACCGCGCATTAGTATCAGCAGTTATTATAATTTTTTTATTTTGACCTATTTCATTATTTCTTTTAAATCTTCATCAATATTGACGTTTATATCCATATAAAAAGAGATTAATACCACTTGTTGCTTTAAGGAAATAATTTCTATAACTATATATCTTCATTAGAGTATTGAGATAACATGACGCTATCTATATTTTTATTTAATATCACAATTCCACTCTTTTCCTTTGGATCCTGACTGAAATACTCTAAACGTAGAAAAACCTGCTATTGAATTATTTCTATTATAAGATTCCTGTCTAAATAAAATATCAATTCCAAATCCAGTTGCAATTTCGAGTAAGTTATCGGTTGCTTTAATCGATCGATGTAGGCTAATTTGTAAACATTGTAAACGGTCAATTGCCATAGATAGATAGATACTTTATTCGTACAGCACCAAAGGTACAGAACAGTGTCAAAAAAAGAAAAGTTTCAATCATTTACAGAGGTACTCGTTTATGGAGTAATAATTTTTATTTAGTAAATATTTTTCAAGTTCCTTTTTAAATTTATTTTTTGACAGGCTCACCTGAAGCAAAGACTCGGGCAAACAATTATAGATTTTAGCGGCCATATATAGTGGGCTTTTTCCAACTTTTGAAGTCCGATGTGCACGCACCTCCAATAAGTTGTTTTGCCTTGTCGTAATGTTATGTAGTTCCCCTCTACGCCGGAACTTATTTGGATGCTCTAGTACAAATACGGCACATTTAAGGATATAGCAGCAGGGTAGTGTTAGAAAGCCTAATCGCGGAAATAGTTCGCGACAACTTGTATCCTTTCTATCCTTGCATATTATTCTAACTACCTTCTTCTGATATTTAAACACATTCACCGCTAGAGGTCCGCTCCCCCACAACATTATGCCATAAGTCATGACTGAATAGAACAGCGCATAGTAAGCCGTCTTCAGTCCTTCAATGCTCAGTACGTCAGTCAGTTGTCTCATCAAATAACACAGTCTACTTAATTTCTTACATTTTTTATAGTCGATATTTCATTGTAACCTTCTTATTTTTAATAGCGTGCTTGGACAATTTTTATCAAAACAAGTGTGATTATAACCAACTATATTATTCGAACCGACATATTTATTATAAGTTAAACAATTAATACATTTTTTATTTTCAGATTTACATTGTCTTAATTCATGATGTTCTGAACAAATAGGGCAATTTACATTTTCGCTTTTACAATATTTTGTGCTGTGACCTAAACCTGAACACCTCATGCATCTAATTAAATATAAAAAATCACGGCAATAACAAATAGAAAAGGTTATCAGAGACATTTTCCGTGGTAGCCTGCTTCATTTTGTGGTCATCGACCGGTTTCGGTCGTTCGCCCATCTTCAGGATGAGTTTTTCAGAACAGTGTATAACACAGGACTTGCAACAAAGCAAATCGTTAACGCGCTTGCACAATTTTGCAAGTCTGTGTTGTCACACTCTCTGAAAAGCGCATGCTGAAGATGGGCGAACGCCCGAAACCGGTCGATGACCACAAAATGAAGTAGGCTACCACGGAAAATATCTCTGATGCTTTCCAGCTCTGCGGAACCAACCACCACAATAGAAAAGGTTATTTTTAGTTTAACTGAAAGCATTTTTTTTCCATAGGATAGGTGAAACCTCGCATACTAAATTTCTTGTTTTTAATTTCTTATGAGTCCATATGAATTTAGCTTTAAAACTTTCCTCATCAATATCAAGATCAGAATTTTGTTTTTTCAAGATATCGAGGGCATTTTCAACGGTTACTTCATCAGGTATGATTATAACTGAGATTCTAGGTTGATTTTTTTCGTATATGTTCTGACATTAACTTATCTTTACATTTTTCATTGAATTCATTATTAATGATTTCTGCGTCATTTTTATTTAATGTTTCAATAAGTACACACCCGTTATTTATTTTTTTAAGTTTGTTTATGCTAACACCTAACCTTTAAAAGATCAAGTTGTTTTTGTAATGATAGCTCTTGTATTCTCACTTGGGTTAGTTTATTTTTTACATTTTACTATTAATTTAAAAGAATTTTTATAATTACTTACCAGAGGTTGTGTTTGACGACATTTGCATATGTTGCAGACTGGTCACGTCTGCTGTAGTCAAGTTTGGATTTTAGGTCACCATTTTCTTCCTAAAGTTTGTTAAATAGTTCGGTATGATCTCTAATTGCTTCCTTAGCCTTGGTATGTAATTCAGCGTTAACTCTGATATTAGTCCTAGCAATTTCATCCAAAACTTTAAGAGCACTTGACAACTGTTCATCTTGTATGACCGCCATCTTCCTGTCTCCTTCCTCTCTTTAAACTTGGCCTTAACATTATTACATACTAATGTAGGTGAAGAGGAGCCGAATACTGCATATGCTGGTTTTTAGTGGGCATACGGGTCGCCTGAATTTATTCTTTTCTAAGTAAATATGTTAAATACAGAAGGATATGTCAGAAGAGGAAGATTGGATTGGAGAAGGCATCCATTGGTGAGCTTGCTGTAGTCAGGAAAGCATTATTTCACATCTCTATGGAACCGATCGCTAGCAATTTCGCCATTAAAAAAACGCATTACCTCTGTCACCCCCACGACAATGTATTGGGGAGTGGGCTTCAAGTTTGACAGCCAATCTCTCACCTAGAAGCCTTTATAAGAGAATTTAGATAATTAGCCAAGATTATCAGAGGCTTCAAATGAGTCAGCAGATAAACTTTAAAGAGTAAAGATGAGTCGCTACACAAGCACCGTTAGAAGAAGCAGGAGTTTTAACTAGTCATAATATTCTTCAAGCGACTCACAACAGCCAATGCTACACCATTCTGCACGCATCGCTCTGCTATGCTGTATTTAAGCTATAAATACACTTCTCTCCTTATTAAGTCATACGTTAAAATATGATCAACAGGGTTCTTTTGTCTTAATATCATTTCAACATTCCACCTTCATTCTGCAACCGTAACAGTTATTATAAAGATCATGAGGTCATTCAATCTCCCTGAGGAATTATTACTATTGAAAAGGACAGGACAGCTAGTGTATTCGAACACTGAGTTGAGCTGTTGTAAAGGACAGCAATTTGTGGAAAATAGTTTTTCTTAGAACATGGACAAAAGTCCGATAACAAAAATGGATCATTAAGGATTTTCCGAAAGAAATTTGACCTCAAAGGATAGGATTTGCTTGGAATTGGAATGTTTAGTCGACCCTACACTTCAATGCAGTATGACCAAATGGTCCTGTAACAGTAGATTTGAAAGTCTTTTGTTGTTTAAATTCAATTTAGATCGTCCGTCGAGGAGTCTTGCGAGGAGTTTGTAGCATTGATTAGTGCCTTGTGTTTTGGAAGGCTAGTATGGGAATGCAATGTTTTCCTGTCTGTCCAAGTATTGTACTTTGTCCACAGACAGTTCAGTTTAAGATTTCCCGGAATCCAATTTTTTTTTCCTGAAACACTTTATTTCCGGGAAAGTCGCAGAAAACTGTTCAGCAAGTCGCACATTTGTTTAACAGATTTTCCGGAAAATTGGAATTCAGCTATATATTTAAGGTGTTGTGGTTGGTTCCGCAGAAGTGGGAAGCATCAGAGATATTTTCCGTGGTAGTCTGCTTCTTTTTGTATCTCATATATTTAAGAGATCATAATTTTGTAGTGGGAGGTAGTACCATAAATAGTATGGGACTTGTGTAACAGTAATAGAAAAGCAACTAGAAGCGCCGAAACATAATGTCGCGGAACTTCCGGAAGACAGAGTTTCCCTAAAGATCAGTTAGCCCAGAAAAATGTTATAAAATAAAAAGTTTCAAGAAAATCATTGGAGAGTCCTTTTTCTGGAGAAAATTATGAAAATCTGGTAAACCTATTCACTAATGTCGTATTATCCGATGACGGATGTTTACTAAAAGCTTCAATCATATTGTAAAAACTTTAAATCTGCCAGTAAATAGACTTCCTAAATTATTGGCATGCAAAACAATTGAGTCTAAAACATACTGGTTTAAAGATGTGGCAGAAGTTTTGGCAAAATATAGCATTAATACTGTTCTGGATTTTGGGGATACTCGTATCTTAGAATGTCAGTTTAGAAAATTGAGAGATGAAATTTCAATTCAAACAAATAACGAATTTATTACAGCTGCAAGAAATTCAAAAAGATTTTTATGTATAAAGATTTAAGTTATGATCAAAGTTATATACATGGCATGCCATTAAAAGATGCAATTTGGATCATTAAAATAAGAGGTGAATTTTTAAATTTGAATGGTAAACCTTTCACAAAAGTAAACTCCACGTGTCCTCTATGTTTTATATGTGAGAATGAGGATGTTTACCATTTTGTAGCTAATTGTACAAGGCTAAGCGGTATTAGACTTAAGTGGTTCAAACAAGTATATTTAGAAGGTAATGAGTTTATTAATTGCGTCAATGGAGATAACTGGTCGAGGCTTATGGGTTATTGTAAAGAGCATGGTTGTATAGGGAAAGTTTGTTACGAGTATAATGGTATATTTTGTGACATGATACTAGCTCTAAATGGACATGGTTTATTATGTACTTACGGTTTATATAATGGTTTATATGTATAGAAAAAAAAAAATAAGTTGTAGTTTTGTTCACGTTGAGAAAGTTTGGATTATTTAAAGTTGTTTTTTAATTTCATTACGCATTGTTTTGTATCCCATCTTACAATTTAAAAAATAGCTTTTGTTAGTTCTCCTGTTTACATCTCTGCGTTCATTCAAAGGTAGATAATTTTTCTTTGAACTCCGCAGACGGTCTTTTGACCACGTAGTATTTATTGTCTTTTTGTTTATACCAGGATTATTTATTTTGTTTTACTATGTAATTAGTTTTGAAATAAAGACAATTATTATTATTATTACTAAAAGGTTCAATCACCCCCAAGTATTACTGAACGATTACTAGAATTAGTCTTGAGAACCGCCTAACTTTAAAACCAATAATTGCAGACTGTTAAAACTTGATATCGCATATCGGTCTCGCAAAGTGATTCGGATACGAAGGTTTCATTGGAAATCGGAGAACGGGAAAAATCACTGTTTTTTATTTTTTTCATATGTTCATCTTTGGAAGCTCAGGGCAATCTTTTTATGAGAAGGAAGATGTTTAAGATCAAGCAACAAGGTGAACCGTCAACGAAGGACACGACGAAGTGTAGTAATTAAATAAGTTAGGAAGAAGAGAAAGAAGAGAATATTAAGGAGAGGGAGAAAGAAAGCAGAGTGAAATAAGAGACAGAACACTGTGTGGGTGGGTGGTGACGGTGATGAACAACTGCAACAGAAAACCTGAAAGAAAACAGCAGCGAAAGAAGAGGAAAAGTGTAGGTACAGACAGACAGACTGAGAAAACTACAGCTTTTTGTTCATTTCATTAGAGTCAATTGCCTTAGTAACATTCTGACTATCGTATTTCTTTGTAGCTCTTTTGTGTAGCTAGTCTGTTGTTAACCCTTGCGAGCTGCGCCCCACTTGCTTGTAAACCGACTCTTTTGTGATACAGGGAATTTCTCTTGTAATATGAATCATCTTACTTCTTAATTTGTTAACCAAGTATTTAGGGAAGAATATAATATTCCAGATTTTAGAAGGAAATTTCAATTTCCCAATTTTGAAAATTTGACCCGATCGCAATTATTATTATTATTTATCTGTTGGGAGGGAGCAAACCCTACGCTATCCAATGCCCCACTAGGCCCCCATATTACTTCAAAGAAAAACAACAACAAATCGGGTCCAGATCAGGGTCTAACCCACGTAAGAATCACCGCAGTCCGAACAAATAGTACCGTAAATGCGAAATAGCCTTAGCTCTTCCACAAACAACTGCTACGACCAGAAGTCCTGAAACTAATTTCCTCACAACGTAAGCAACCTTTCATAAGATGGATGGACGTTTCCTCCTTTATTTCACAGACCCTACAAAAGAGGTCTGGCATAAGCCGCAATATGTACAGGTATCTTCTTAAACCACAATGTCCAGTAAGGGTTCAAACCAGAGGTCCGTGGAAGTCACAGCAATATCCGACTAATAGCCCTGTCC